>APFE030920767.1:133276-205466 GCA_000404065.3 Pinus taeda | reverse complement strand
TTAGGTTTTTTGTTTTTTATGGTTTCCCTTTATTGTTCAATAATAAAAAGGCCCTTGAGCCTCATTGTAACACAGTTCAGAGGCATGTAGCCACCGCATCTCTTCTCAATGATAAGATACCATCGCCCGAGCTAGTTTACTTCCATTATGCTTGTAAGCATGTTTTAGTTCTTTGATATTAATGAAATAAAGATTTATTTCTGTTGCATCTTTGTTTATGTTTATATCTGTATTTTGTATTATTCCTACATAAGTCTGAATTAGTGTAATCAGAGTAGTTTGCTCTTTCTCTGCTTTTCTTTGCACGTCCCCAATGAGGTTAGGGTATAAGACGTCAGGGCTCAAACAAGTTGAACCTTTGCAAGACCAACCTCGCTTTTATTGCTCAGGTTGTTCCCTTTGACTCCTAAGGGAATACAGCCAAGGTAACCACAAACCAAGCTTTGGACTGCAGGTCCTAGCCTACCAGCAGTCAGAGAGGGCTCTCTCTTTGGGATTTAGCTTTGTTTAAGGGATGATTTTAGGCTAGATATGAGGCACATGGGTTTTGTTTGAGTTTGGTGGGATGGTGATCTCAGACAGAACTGGGATGCAAGTGTATAACTGTTTTTTCCATTGGGCAATGGAGTCACTGCAAGTGTAATTATTGAAAGAGCTTCTTGGTGAAAAGGTAGTGCTACAGAGTAGGATAGGCAGGCTAGAAACAATTTTCAAATCTGGAAATGATGGAATGAAGTCAGGGAATGAAAGGCAATCAAGAATCTCTCACTATACTGACAGAGGGAAAATGGATGAATATTGTGTAGGAGCAATCAAGAATTCCTAAGCAGTATTCAAAATGAGAGGACTAGTGCAAACATGAGCAGTTAAGAATTCATATCTATGACTAATCCTGAAGAAAACATAATAAATAACAAAGATTGAACATAAGGTGCATTCAAACAAATCTTATGCTATTCTTCTTCTCTGTTATCAAGATCATGAAACATAGATGAGATTTACAAAATAGAAAACATAAGACACATTTTAGTATAACTTATTGTTCCATAGCATGACATAGGAATTCTGTAGCAAGTCCCAGAACATCCAATCCACCTTTAGATCATTCAGACACAGTGAACTTCAACAGCCATTTGTATTAACACAGTCTAATATGTTATAGCGCAGTTCAAAAAGAATAAATCATCAACCAACCCACCAACCAACAACCTTTATTACATTGTTCAGGGCTATATTTATAGGCAAAATATCTACAAAAATAGATATGATAGAAGATCTGAGGAAATAACTGCAATTAACCTAACTTCTCTTAGAAGTAATGTAAAAAATATCTATCTAATGTTGCGCTGGGGGCAGCTGCTTAAAAAATGGGGCTATGTGTCCTTCGCTATTATGCGCTAGCCATTTATTATAACTGCGCATTGGTCTCTGCTCCACTGCTCTTGAGTGGCTTCGATGTGCATTAACTGTGATCTGAGAGCCTTAAGTGGCTTCACCGCTTTCTTTGACTTTGATGGAGGCTTTTAATGTTCACCTACTTTGATATTGTCGATCTGATACTCTTTACCGCTTCACTGATACTTTTTTTATTGAATTTGGGCTTTATCTTTCCTCTAATACTCTTTAACACTTGAATCGGGACTCTCTTTCTCTGCTGATCCTCTTCAAACTGCTAAATCACCCCTTTTATCTCTTTCGGGCAAAAATGACTGCTGCAAACCATGCGCTGGACTGAGGCTTTCCATTTTGGCCATTTTTTCTTAAATCACGCAGCAAAAACTGCCTCTGATTTTCATTCTGGGCTTCCTAAGCAGCGATTTCGGCTTTGGTGCTTTTTCTTTGGCGGTGACATCAGCATGACGTCAGCGGTGGGACCCAGTACGGCGGATGACGTCAGCGGGGTGACATTGCAGGGTGACGTGGATAATGACATCAGCATGACACGGTGGCAGGGTGATGACATCAGCGGGTGACATGGCGCAGGAACAGCACAGTGGCAGGCGACGTGGTGGCATCGTCATGCAGTGACATAGGCAAGTGGGGAGGGCGGTAAGCGGTTTGCGTCAGACCGCTTTTGGTACAGGAGTGGTATCTGTCAGGGGTGTCCCGAAGCAATAGGAGGCCGACAGCTGTCCCAGTGTACGACGGTGAAACCGTCGACCATCAGGTACTATCATACCGCTACGAAGGGGCGCTCGATATTCATTAGGGCTGTTGGATCTGGGAGGGCCGATCCTATGGTGGACGGGAAGGCAAAGCGATCGGGGTTTAATAGAAATGTGCACCCGATAAACGTTAATTATTCACGGCTGCGGGTGGTTAAAACCTTAGGTTTTGGCTTTAATGTTTTTATGGCGCGAGACTATGGTTATTCATTAATCGGACATTAATAAAATCCAAATGCAATGTGCACGAAGGGTGGCTTGAACATAGTTATTTATTTAACAGGGTGTTAAATAAATCCTAAGGGAAAGGAACACGGAGGGGCTAACAATGGGTCCCAAATGGACCTAAGGTTTCCCGACTTTTAGTACTTGGCTATAGTTGCCATGGGGAGGAATATCTAATGTTATTTGGGGTTTTTATATAGTTTCTTGTAGAATAGGGGTAGGGGGAATGATTTAGGGAGCTAGATAATAGGGTTAGATGTTAATATGGAATGAAAAGGAAATGGATGTATGCTAAGTTTATAGAATGGAGACTTAAGCATAGGGAAATGAATGGATTGTGTAAAGATTAATTTTACACAAGAAATGTGGCTTCTTTTGACTAAGTCAACTCAGATGTCAACTTGGTTTTTAACAAGAATGGAGTGAAAATGGACTTTTTGGGCAGATCCCAAGGTCCTTGAGGGGATGTTAGTGAATGATTTTTGAGGAAATGAAGGGGGAGTTAGAGATGCCTTGCTTGATCTGATCAAAATGAAAAAGTGCCTCAAAAACTGTGATCTGGATAAATATAACACTTGAAAACATGAAATGGATCACATAGCTTGATTTCTGCAACTACAAAACTACTTACCCAACCTACTTTACTTAGCATTTTTTCTTCTTTTCGTTTGGGTGCACTTGAACTAGCAAACCCAGCTTTTCAACTTTTTCTTTTTTATTGTCCTCCTATCTACATCTATACTTATTTCATCCAGGGGCTCAGATTAGGCTATTGAGCACCCTTGCTTCTCTACCTATCTAAGAATCTACCAAGATTAAGCTGTTTGGACAGATAATGAATCTCTATATTCTACAATAGGAAATTGAAACCTAGGGAGACCAAGATTAAGCTGTTTGGACCTCCCTTTAACTAAAAATTCTTCAAAAATGGAATAACTCATCAAAATTGGAATACAGCAGAGGCACTTAGACTAGCACACTCTCATGGACACTTCTTTGGCCTCCGTAACAAATATGGAACATTGCAGCATGCAAAGTATGACATATTTGGTATGTAGAAATGTCGATCATGAAAGATGAATACCTGCTATGAGCAGGAGGCTAATAGGTACTCTCCCTTATGCTCTAATTCCTCCTTAGGGGTGTCATTTTGAAGCGTTCTACCTCTACCCATCATAGATACTCTAGGTTATTTATAAAAATGTCTACCAGATGATCTATCCTTGGTGCAATTCCCCATATTTTAGTGCTTCATAAGGTAAAATTTAAATCCCCACCTAAAATAAGATATCTTTTATCAAAACAAAATTTCAACTAAATCCACTTAGCGAACCACTCTATCTTCATAGGGTCCATAAATATTCACCTACAGAGCAATTCAGCCAACTCCAATGAGGTAATATCTACTCTAATTCTTGATTTCAAAGCCATAGAACAAGTTAGCCTCATTGAATAGTTCCTCCATCCCATGATGAATCCTCACAACCTATGATTTGTAGAGATAATAGAGAGGATTTTCCAGCCTTTCATGAAATTGGATACATCCCCTAAGACGTTATCCTCATACCCTATTATCTTTTGTTACAAACTAATGTATAGGTTGTGGCCAAATAAATTTACATATAAAAATTTCTTTTCAAGACTACCCAACACTCTCACTTTGAATGTCAGGATGATCATGGTAAACCCTCATCTACATGATAGCCTCTACAATCCTCTAGAATTTTTTTTCCCTTTATGTTTATCGATTTCCTTTCTTTCCTTACTACTTGCTAAAAACATGTGATATTTCCAACACATCCCACAATTAACATTCCCTTTTACATCATCCAATCTAAGACACCTATGATTCTTAGAAAATATCTTTATTAGATGAGGCTTCTACACTTTTAATTTATAATTACATAGAAATTAATAAAATCAAGTTGTTCTTCAAATATCAAAGTAGGGTCTTCATAGGCTCCCCCAATTATCTTAGGAATTATCACTAATATTATGGCCCTTAACCTCCTTATCTCCAACATTTTACATAACAAGATTGGAAATAAAATTCTCTACATTAACTATATTGGCAAATTTTATAATAAAATAATTTTGAACACGATGGCTTCTTCTGTTGAACCATATTACACCAGCTAAATCCCTTATGGAATCTACAAAAAATAAAGGACTAGGATTAATTAGAATAGACTTACTTGAATCCCTTGTTTCAAGTATTGAAGCAATTAACCATTTGGTCTAAAGTGTCATATTCATCTTCCTCAATTTCCATTTTTATCTATCTAGAATCCTTTACTTTGATCATGTGTGTGATATTTTTCCTACACATCCATCACCCATGTTTTCTATCTCCAAAATACGAGGATATATGGTGGAAAAGCTACGATCCTAATCCATTGATGCATCAATATCCTTCTCCTCCCAAAATTTCTTATTCATATTTAGTGTATAATTTGAAACCACTTCTCCATGTACATGAAAACTCATGCACCAAAATGGAACCCTATCTACTCTAGGAAATGAATTTTTGGTTTCCTTTGAGCTTAATCACCATGCCTAATCGCAAACATTATTTAAGATTGACTTGGAGCAAAATTCAAGCAACATAATAGATGTGAATTTTGGGGACTATAATCAACCTCCACAAAATAATGATTGCAGTATTAAATAGACATAAAACATTCTCAGACGAAGGTTCTAGTGGAAACCATGGAAGTTTAACTCACATTTCTTGAATTAGTAATTTTTTCAACCTAGAGCCAAAGAAAGGACTCCACTTTTTTTGAAAGAAGTGATCGATGTTTCCACCTCCATATGACACTCAATATTTTCTAAGCTTCCCTCTCTTCATAAAATATAAAAATAATATAGTCCCAAAGAAAAATATGGATCTCTACAACATATCCTAAATTTAGTTAACACAAGAACTCCAACCTCCCCTTCATAGAACCCTCTAACAACTTGCAACCAAGGAATTGTCTGGCCAAATGCTTTTGAGATAGCTTAATTGTCTGGCCAAATTGATCATCTAGGATTTTAGTAATATTAACCCTTTTTTCTAGAGCAAGTACAAGATCCTTCCCATAAATCCTTGACTCTACTCATTCACTAAAAGAGAATGAACCACTAGTAAAATCCCTTTCTAATGGTCCTAAGAGTAAAAACTTCAACCACTTCAAAATATTCCTTAGCCCCTTGCTTATCCTCTACCCAAACTAAAATTTATTATTCAATTATTTATATATTCTATGTCCAATATCGATTTATATCTATTATCCTATTATGTTGGATATTTCATAATGAATAAAAAAAATGGGGCCCCCACTAAGGGCAGGCCCAAAGGCCGGCTGAAGGCTCAAGAAGGCCCAATGGGCTCAAGGATCAAGGGCCGAAGGATCAAGGATCAAGGATCAAGGCAAGGCCGAAGGTCGAAGGGTCAAGGTAAAAGGTCGAAGGTCAAAGGCCAAAGGTCAAGGATCAAGGTCGAAGGCCGAAGGGTCATGTGCAATTTAGGTCATGTGACCTATTAATCTAAAAACTAAATTTTCCATTAGGTATTGATTATTTTATTATCTTTTGGACCTTCATAATAATTATTTTCCTATGATATTATATATGCAGTTGCAATACAAGGATATAATCTTAAATCATCACTGTACTAGGGCTAAATTTTAGGAATAAGCACAATAACATTGGAGTTAAAATCCTAAAAACTATTCCAAGTACTCTTTAAATATCATACTACCATAATTAGGTCTTATTCAGTTAATAAAACCTATTTCATTACTCATTTATTAGGCATATGAATATTGTCCTTTTTAAAATTGTGAAGCACCATTTGTAACTCTTATTAAAAAATATCCTTTGTCATTCTCTCATTACCTAAGTCATCAGAAAAATTGAAGGAAGAAATATGTCAACTCTTCACAAAATCATAATTATTCACTTTATCACAATATTTAAATAAATATAACCAAAATTATCTACCCTATAGCAACCATGTCCTTGAAGGAATAAGATTTTGTTGCGATTTGGATTTCCTAGATAATAATTGTATTCTCTCTAATAAAAAAGTGTAGGAATTCCTATAGATTCACAAGCTCATGCAATGTACTAAGGCACAGGACAAGAATCTACTTCTACTTTCAACCAACGGAAGCCAATATATTGATGAAAACAATATGAACAAAAAGAAGATAAATCAATGGAACATAACACAAGATGTATCTGGGGAAGCCACAGCTCAAAACCCCGCTATTCGTATTGCATATATCATAAATATGTGTGAAGATACAAAGATTTTTCTCACTAGAACAATTCTGCACAAGTATTCTCAACTCTCTTAGCCCACAAACTAGTTCAAGCCAAACCCTTCGCCTATTCAGCAACTCTCCAAGCCACTAATCTCTTGTGTAATTCCTAAGATGAATAGCCAGTATTTAAAAGGAATCCATGCTTCCAAAATTGTGCAATCCAAACATATATCCTTCTCTAATTTCATGCATGATCTATACAACTCAATAAATCATACAACTGATAGTACACTGTCCCTACACTCTAGTCTCAACTAGTTCTTTCTCATAATCGACATGCATGAATTTCTGATGAGGTAATATTCAGTTAACTAGAGTGACACTTGTGGATGCACTAGTACAACAATTGATCGTTAACTCTTTGTTAGTTCCTCAAACAGTTTGGAACTAATTTAACTGAACATAACTTAGTAAACTGAGTGATCTAATTATAAATAATAATTAAACTCACATTGGACCCCTAAAACTTAGGGAGAACATATAGATGACTTTAGAAAGACTTCCAACTCGAAATTCCTAAGATAATTTCCTTAATTGAACTTAATTAACTATTTACAAGTTGCTATGAGAATAGAACTCGATTTAAGGACAAATTAAACTTGAATTTCGTGTTCCCATTTCTCAACAAGAAAGTGATTACTAGCTACCTCGATCTTGTCTCTATGAAACTCGAATTTACATCTTGACAATGCCTTTGTCAAAATGTCAGCATCTTGCTCCTTCGTGGGAATGTACTCTAACAACATAATCTCCCTCCATACACAATCCATGAGATGATAATATTGGATATCAATATGCTTGGACCGATCATGAAAATTGGATTTTCAGAGAGTTTGACTCTGATTATCACAGTAAATCATAGTTGGATCCATCTGCTGACCAAACAACCCAACCAGGATCTTCCTCATCCAGATGGCCTCACATGTTGCCTCACTCGTAGCCATGTACTCTACTGATGAGCCTCATCATTGGGTAATTATATGGGCCTTAATTCACCTCCCAGCTTAGTCAAGTCAACTCTTCTCCCAACTTATTACATGTTTTTAGTATATTTTGTTTAATGAGATGAGTTAAAGTGAGATATTATGCCTAGTGGACTAATATGCATTGAATGTGGGATTGGATGAGAAAATCAAGGAATTTTGGCAAGACTAAGGTTTGAAACTCGAATGGGACAAGGGAGAGATGTAGGAGGTAAATCCTCCTCATTTAATTCTCCTCCATTTGAATATTCCTCCATTAATCACACCATCTTAGAGTCCAAACAGCCAAGTCATGAAGATCAAAAGGTAGCCAAGCAAGTGATAGAAAAAGAGTTAGTTCATCTCTAGTTTGGGAGTTGAGACTCCCTAGATTTAAGAAAGTCATTAGAGACTTCAATTGTATAAGTAGAGAGGCCTAAAGACTCATTAGGATTCTAATTTTTGTTGTAAAAACACTAGTTATTTTCAAGCTCGAGACTTGTGGAAGACATTGATGTAATTTTCTATTTTGATAATGAAAATGAGATTTTTCTTGATCCAGCACTGAGTTCACTCAGAGGGCTGAAGCTCTTGGGTTAGGGCCCAACCCTAGTAGCAAAGGATCCTCTTCCTGTATATGTATGCTTAGCTTAGTTTTATATATTCATGGTTAAATTGTCTCTAGAAGTATTTCATTGCAAGTATTGTGGATTTGATTATTTGTTTATGAGTTTGATTCCATTTGTGTTTTACATCAATAGTAGGTTAGAAGAGATAAAAGGAGTACCACAAGGTTGTCAGTAGGTGTCCTGGCCTCACCTCTTCCCTCAGGGATCATGATTTGAGGAAAAGACCCTTAAGTAGCCCCCAAAAGACAGATTTCCATTTCCTCATAAGATTTAGAGTTTTTTGTACTTAAACTAGCATTTGATCATTTTTGCAAGTGTAGGATTTAGTTGCCATCTCTTCCAACTTCATTCTTTCAGTGGGTCTCATCCATGATTCCATTTTCTTCAGCAATTTTCTCCATGCATGAATTAGACAGCTAGTTCATTAAATTCTGCTTTTCTATCTTGTGAGAATTCTTCTTGTTTACATGACTTTGTGGAAAGTCTAAATGTTTGATGCAGAGCAGGTGCTTCAAAAATAAAAAAGGATCTCATAGCCCACAACCACCTTCCAACTTCATCCATCCATAATCATTCCTTACTTTCACCAATACCTTCACCAATATCATCATTTTACATAGAAATTCCTCCAAGCATGTTGAGCGAATCCAACCATATGCTAACCTTGGTATTGAGTTTTGAGTGATCCTAAGCATTTTCTCACTCCATTCCACCCATCTACCACCTTCTCTAAGCCTTCCATCACCTCCAGCAACCATCATTTTTCTCTTGGTTGTATCTTGTAGAAATATTGGGAATCCTATATGTTTCTAGTACATCCTATAGGTTTTCCTTTAGTGGCCTGTTTTGAGGCCAAATTGAGAGAAAACCTCTAGCAAGCCACACCAGGTTGCCCAAGGGTCTCCCAAACCTTCCAATCATCTCCTAAACCTCCAAACCATCCACCATCATCGCTAAACCACCTATCACATCACCAAAAGAGATTAGGGTTTACACTTGACTTTCTAGAAAAAGAATAAAAAGAACAAAACAGATTTATTTCAGCCTTTTACATGCACAGTAGTGGTTTTTGATGTCTTGAACTTCTGTGCTTTAAATAGTATCATTATACATGTTGGTTTGGAATTTTTTTAAAACATAGTTTCTCAGTAGTTAGTTAGAGAAGGATGTGTTTTTAGCATAGGATTTCAGTCATTTTCCTTATTTGCAGTAGATAAGCATTCTCCTAGAGTAGATCTCTTTTTCTTTCATCAGCAATCAATCTTCTTCTAAATCAATAGAAATCTGGCTTGAAAACCCTAGTGGTCTCTCGCCAGCTAAATAGTGGAAAAAGGTAAAACCATCACTTGTACATGTGTATACAACACTGTCACCTCCAAGTTTGGACGAACCCTGGGTTGATAAAGTAAAGTTGGTAGCTCCAACATTTGCAGCATTCTTGCTACAATACTAGTGCTCGTCACTTTTTGGCACTGTTGTTGGGGAGGTGTCTGAGTACTATGTGATTACTGCTTTCTTTCTTCTATTTCTTGTTTCTAATATTATGCTCTTAGTTTCATTTTTGCAAAAGTAATCTAGTTTTATTCCTTTTCATTCTGCAAGTTAGATTTTAATCAAGTAGTTAATATTTTCATTCAGTCAATAGTTTCCATTCAGTCTAAAATTTCAATTTTGCAATCACTTTCAAAGTTTGAAAAAAGCACAAAACCAAACAAAAACATTTATTTTCATGCCTCATAGGAATAGGGATAACTTAGGGAATTTTTTTCCAAATATCCCCATTGCTTCCAATAGCCAACCTTCCCTCTTCTTCGGTGGATTTGAACTGGAGGAACCCTTAGATGAGCAACCGAACATATTTGAAGAACCTACAAGGGAAGAAGAAGAAGGAGAACCCATTCCTACTGAACCTATGGCTGAAAATAGAAATGACAAGGGAAATAAAGAAAGAGTTGAGGGTGCCTTCCCCATTAGGGAAACCAATGGGGTTACTAAGATAAAAAATATAAGCCCTTTTCCCATTTCTCATTTCCATGGCCTGACCACAGAAGACCCAGACACTTTCTTATTTGAGTTTGCTGTCAAATGTTGAACCTATGACTATACAAATCATGAGAAGAAGTTGAAACTATTTCCATCCACTCTCATGGATGCAGTTTTCGTTGGTTCATGGGTTTACCTGGAGATAGCATTAAAACTTGGGCTCAAATGCAACAAGCCTTAAACAACAAGTATCGGGACTACTGTAGGTCTAAAGATACTAGAGGAAATTTTTGGGATGACCTTAGGCAATGTTGAGTCCCTAGACGATTACAAAGAAACATTCCAACTTAGCTACAAAAGGCCCAGGTGCACACTTGACCCTAAGTCACTAAAGCTGGTCCTACTTAGAGGAGTAAGGGAAGACCTTCTGGATACCCTACACTTGTTAGCAGGAGGGATATCTACCAGTTACCCTATGAGGATATCAAGACTATCTTTAGAAACCATTCTAGGGCAGCCAAGAAAAAGGGTAGGGGTAGTCATACTATGGTCAGTCCATCCTCTTCCAATTCATCAGTCAAGGGTGAAATTGGAAATATGCTAGAGGATTTCAAAAGTGAGATGTTGCAAACCCTTTCCCTGCAAATAGGCATTATGCACATTAAGAGAAAGAAGGAGGAAGTAGGGAGACCCTTGGGCATGTTTTTTCCTAGATGCACCAGGAGGCATCCTAGGAACAAATGTCCATTTAATTCTATTGAAATTTTCTCATTCTGTGAAGAAAACTACTCCACAGACAAGTGACCCTCTTTACCTAGACTCAAAGATGTATATCAAGGAGCTGAAGGAGTCACTCAGCAGCTCTGCTACATAAACCAAATGAGACCTCATGGACCCAGGCCATATCAACAAGGCATGCAAGGATCATCCCATGCATACTAAAACCCCAACCAAGCCACATCCATACCTTCTTAGGGATCCCCTGCTCATCCTTCTTGGTCTACACCTCCTCCTTGGTCTGTTGCACCTCAGTATCATTCCCAACCAATCAGCCAGTGATTTTACCCATATGCTCCACCACAACCTCAGTGGAATGCACTACCCCAGGGGTGGAGGCCCCAATACAATAATGTTTTAGCTTTATTTCCTTCACCACCTACCCAACCACAACTTTTACACTCTACTCCACCTATACAACCCTAGATGCCTACCCAACCAAATTCAAACCCGAAAAATAGATAGGCACAACATGTATACAATGGAGAGACTTCATATCCATCTTATGTTGTGGAGATTCAAGAAATCAACCTGATATCAGGGAGAGTACTCCTGGACAGCCAACCTCTACCTCCACCCAAGGAGGTTGAGGAAGAAAGAGAGGAAATCCACAAAAGCAAAGAGATGTCAAAAGTTTCATAGGGTTAGCTGGATACTACCGAAGGTTTATAAAAGACTTAAGTAAGTTAGCTTCTCCTTTATTTGGGTTATTGGCCAAAGAATTTGAGTTTGTATGGTCAAAAATCTATCAAGAGGCCCTAGACACCCTGAACGACAAGTTAACCACTGCACCGATTCTTCGAGGCCCAAATTGGACCCTTCATTTTCATACTCATGTTGATCCCTCAAACAGAGCCATAGGAGCAGCCCTAGGCCAGATAGATGAGAAATTTCCTTATGCCATTTACTTTATCAGTAAGAATCTGTCAAAGGCCGAACTGAACTACACAGTGACCGAAAAGGAGCTCCTTACTATTGTGCATTCATTGAAAAAATTTTGGCATTATATTACAAGTTATCAAACATTTGTACATACTGACCATGTTGCAATCAGATATTTAATAAATAAACCTAATGTGAATGCCCAGATTATTAGATGGTTACTTTTATTATGGATGTTTGATCTAACTATTGTTGATAAGCCTGGAAAGGAAAATGTTGTTGCAGACTTTTTTTCCAGATTAACTTTATCTACATATTAGGAGGGAATGGTTGATGAATAGTTACCAGATGAGCACTTATTCGCCATTTTAGTTCTCTCTCCATGGTTTTCTGACATAGAAAACTATTTGAAATCTGCACAGTTCCCACCGAATTTTTCCTCCAAAGAGAAAAGCAAGATTGTGAGGAAGAGTGCCCCCTTCACCTGGATTGGGGGAAACCTCTTCAAACTTGGCCCAGATCAAATTCTGAGAAGATGTGTCAGGGAGGAAGAAATATTTGACATTCTTCTGACCTGTCATGATGGGCCTTATGGAGGTCACTTTGCAGCAAAGAGGACAACATTTAAAGTGTTACAAGCTAGGTATTATTGGCCCACTCTTCATCAGGATGTGAAAAGCTATACTAGTCAGTGTGATCAGTGCCAAAGGATGGGAATGCCCACTCCAAGATATGAAATTCCTATGCAACCTCAAGTGACTTTTCAGCCATTTGACAAGTGGGGCATGGAATTCATTGGACCTATTGACCCTCCTTCCAAGCAAAAGAAGTATATCATTGTGTGCACTAACTATCTAACTAAGTGGGCTGAAACCAAGGCAATCAAGGTAGCAACAGAGGAGAAGGTGGCTGAGTTCTTAAGGGAGAATTTATTTTACAAATTTGGGCACCCTAGAGAACTCGTCACTGATCAGCCAATTTACCTCCAACATGATTGAATACCTTCTCAGTCAGTATAAGGTCAAGCATAGGACCTCCACTCCCTATCACCCACAAGCTAATGGCCAAGTGGAGGTGACCAACAGAGCGATGGAGAGCATCTTGACCAAAGTGGTTAGCAGCAACAGGAAAGATTGGGAAGATAGACTAGTTGAGGCCACCTGGGCCTATAATACCACTTGGAATACCACCACTAGATTCACACCCTATGAGCTGGTCTATGGGAAAAAGGCCCTGTTGTCAATTGAGTTTGATTATAACACATTGAGGATGGCAACCCAACTAGATCTAGATCTCCGCAGTGCACAACAAGAGATATTTCTTCAATTGAATGGTTTAGATGAATTTAGAATGTAGGCCCTCCTACACATAGAGGTAACTCAACTTCAGAGGAAGATCTAGCACGATAAGAACATCAAGGATAAGATATTGCAAGAAGGTGATTGGGCCTTTTTAAATGATTCCAGATATAAATAATTTAAGGTAAGTTAAGGACAAGATGGTTGGGGCCTTATGCTATAAAGAGATGTCATGATAATGTTTTAGTGCAGATTAGAACCATAGATGAAGATGCCATTCCTTTACTTGTTAATGGGCATAGACTAAAAATTTACAAGAGGCCATTGTCAAAGAAAGAGTTCATTGATGGTATCAATAAAACAATAATGGTGGTGGAGCAAGTTTCAGCTCCTACCTCATCAACTCACTGAGAGAAAAAAATAAAAAATAAAAATAAGGACTCAGGTGAAAACCTCCATGAGGTGCCTGAGTCCCACTAGTGGGCTAAAAACCTCTTGGGGCGGCCCAGTGGTGTCAAAAAGAAAACAAAATGAAATAAAAATATCCCTGGGTGAAAACCTCTCTTGAGGCGCCCATGGCAAACAACTAGAATGAAAACCTTTTAGAGGCAGACTAGTTGTATTCAAAAAAAAGAAGAGAAAAATCATGAAAAAATTATGTTTGTAGGCCAGTAGGAGGACGATAAGAGAAAAAAGGGGAGTCAAAAAGGGACCTATTTCACTCACACTTCTATTTTTCCACCCATTATCATTCATCACTCCACCATTTCTTTCATTTTTTTCACTCCTTTGCTTCAGTTTACAAGGGGACTATGTTTTCTACAGGATCCTCTGAAAACCTAGAGGATGATCCTGTAGGAATTAGAGTGGCTCTGGAATCCTACAGGAAGTGACCCTAGGGTGAGAAAATGACTTGCCATAACAAAAAAAATAACATCCCTACATCACCACTTCATTACCATACCTCTCTCCACCTTGATCACCCCTTCATTCGTCATAAAAAAAAAAAAATTAAAAAAAAAAAATTAAAAAAAAAAAAAAAAAAATTAAAAAAAAAATCGCAGTCCTCAAGAGAAAACATAGAAAAAAAATGAAACAAGAGGGAAGAAGGGAACAACATCTGAGTGTATTCCTCATTATTTACACTCCTATACCTCCTCTCTATCCATGTCATCATCTTCAAAATCCTAGCAGAGTGTATGATTAAAATTTCAAAGGGAGAAACAACTATAGGACATCATGTAGGAAATCCTATAGTATCCTATCCCATAGAATAAAAATCATGAGTAGTAGCAAGCTTCCAGCATGAAGATCCAAGGGCATAAGAAGCTCTAGAGCAGCACCACCACCATCATCCTTAACACCAGGTACCTTCACATCAAAGGAATCATCAGAGAGCAACAAAAAAAGGAAGGAAAAGTAAAATGCAAGCAACACATAGAAAGCACCTCATGTCTTCAACAAATTGTAACAAGGTATTAGCACCACAGGTAAGTATCTTGCTTCACTCACTCATTTTCATTATGTAGTCAAAAAATGTAAAGGTTGTGAGCGAGTTGGCTTAAAAGCAAAAGGTGGCTAGTTAACCTGGTCACCTTCGTTTAGTCGATGAAGACAAAATATTTGGTCCTCCCACACATGGCAGCACTCAAGTCAAAAAAGAGAGGATAAGGACAAAAGTAGTTAAGTCTATGAAGGTAGAACTGGGAGTTGATTACGAGGAGAGGGGAATGATGAGGTGGTAGTGGGGACCAATGCTCCAAAAATAGAAAATGTACCTCCACTTCCAGCACACCGCCTCACTCAACTTGACCATAAGAGGAAATAATCATTGATCCCCATGCACTCATGCATTCATCTCTTCAAGGCTCACTCTAGGAAAGTTTCTCTCGTACCCAGGAAACCTACAGAAGAGAAAATTCCACCTTTCTCCTACACAGGACTTCCTATAGGATTACACAGGAAATCCTACAAGATCACACAGGAATCCTACAGGATACAGAGATAGTCTACAGGATTGGTCGAGAGCAATTTCAGAAAGGTATACAGAGGGGTTGGCCACAACAAACACCACAAGGAGGTATGCTTTGTATTTACCTCACTTTTTCCAAGTGAATTGCTTAGAAAAATATCCTAGTTTGAGTGAATTTGGCAGCTGTGTAAGGGAATTGACTCGACAATTATTTCAGTGCCATTTACTTTTGCATTAAAATTTCTATCAACCATCTCTACTCCTCAAAATTCACCAGCCAGAATGACAGGGGGGTTTAATAGAAGGGAGCCCATTAACACTATGAGAATCCACCAACACCCTCCTATGTTCGAATTCTTCAAGAGGCATAATTAGATGGGATATTTTGAGAAATTAAGGGGGTATGATGATGGAGTGGTCCAAGAGTTTTCTCTCTCCCTCATTCCATTGACCATAGCCCATTCCATTGTTGTGGTGAGAGGCCTCTCCATAGAGCTCTCCCATGAACACATAAGCAGGATTACCACAATTTCCCTAGAAGTGCCTTCGAGAAAGGAAGACAAGGGAGATAGCCAAATTTCCAAGAAGAAGTTCTTTCTAGGGGGAGAAAAGCCCATTGAGGACAAGAATGGAGTAAGGAGAACAAGCCTACAATACCCCTGGAATGAGATAACCTACCACCTTATAAATACATATCATGTGAAGGTAGGTATAGTGTGGTTTATGGGTATCACTTTAGGCTTCTTGAAGAATTGAGGTTTTGAGCAGAAACACCTCCTCACCACAGGCTTAGCATACCATACTTCCTTCTACAATCAACGATAGATACAAGCATAAAGGTGCATGAGGGAAACCACCAATAGCTAATCCACCATGGGTTAATTAGAATCATCATAGAAGATGCCCTCACCAACCTTAGAATTCCTATCCAATGGGAAATTTTCAGAGACATGCAGACAGAGGAGGATATAAAATCCCTCACATATGACATTAGTCCTATTGTTAGTGAAAAAGATGAGGAAGAAGCTGAAACAGATGGAGATGTAACAGAGAGGGATGAACATGAGATAGATGAGGAGGAAGAAGAGGAGAAAGAGAATGAAGGTGATGAAGAAATAGGGGAAGATGTTGAGGAGGAGATTGATAAACAATATGAGGATCGAGAAGAAGAAGAAGATGGGAAAAGCATAAAAGAAAGAAGGCAGCGGGAGGAGGTAGAAAAGAAGGTAGGATTCTATGCACAAGAAGAAGAAACCATAGCAGAGGCATGGGATGTCAGGGAGGCCACTAGAGATATGAAAGACATGGATATTGATTGAGATGCTCAGAGGATGAGAAACACTTTTAGTAGGGGGTTGATGATGAGACTCATCATTGGGTAATTATATGTGCCTTAATTCACCTCCTAGCTTAGTCAAATCAACTCTTCTCACAACTTATTATATGTTTTGATTATATTTTGTTTAAAGTGAGATATTATGCCAAGTGGACTAATATGCATTGAATGCAGGTTTGGAAGAGAAAATCAAGGAATTTTGGAAAGACTAAGGTTTGAAACTCGAATGGGATAAGAGAGAGAGACTGTAGGAGGTAAATCCTCCTCATTTACTCCTCCCCCATTCAAATATTCCTCCATTAATCACACCAGCTCGGACTGCAAGTAGCCAAGTCATGAAGATCAAAAGGCAACCAATCAAGTGATAGACAAAGAGTTAGTTCATCTCGAGTTTGGGAGCTAAGCCTCCCTAGATTTAAGGAAGCCATTGGAGACTTTAGTTATATAAGTAGAGATGCATAGAGACACATTAGGATTCAAATTGTTGTTGTAAAAACACTAGTTATTTTCGATCTTGAGACTTGTGGAAGACATTGATGTAATTTTCTATTTTGATAATGAAAATGATCTTTTTCTTGATCTGACACTTAATTAAATTAGAGGGCTGAAGTTATTGGGTTAGGGCCCAACCCTAGTAGAAAAGGCTCCTCTTCCTATATCTCTATTCTTAGCTTAGTTTTATAGATTCATGGTTAAATTGTCTCTAGGAGTATTTCATCGCAAGTACTGTGGATTTGATTAGTTGTTTATTAGTTTGCTTCCATTTGTGCTTTAATTTAGTAGCAAGTTAGAAGAGATAAAATGAGTACCACAAGGCTATCAGTAGGTGTCTTGGCCTCACCTCTTCCCTCAGGGATCGTGATTTGAGGAAAAGACGTTGAAGCAGCCCCAAAAGACAGATTTCCATTTCCTCATACGATTTAGAGTTTGTTGTACTTAAACTAGCATTTGATCATTTTTGCAAGTGTGGGATTTAGTTTCCATCTCTTCCATCTTCAGTATTTCAGTACATCTCATCCATTATTCCATTTTGTTCAGTAATTTTCTT
Organism: Pinus taeda; assembly: GCA_000404065.3. Taxonomy (NCBI): domain Eukaryota; kingdom Viridiplantae; phylum Streptophyta; class Pinopsida; order Pinales; family Pinaceae; genus Pinus; species Pinus taeda. The sequence goes on along the minus strand of APFE030920767.1, from coordinate 187,876 downwards.
CATGCATGAAGTAGATAGCTAGTTCATTAAATTTTGTTTTTCTAGCTTGTTAGAATTCTTCTTGTTTACATGACTTTGTGGCAATTCTAAAAGTTGGATGCAGAGTAGGTGCTTCAAAAATAAAAAGGGATATCATAGCATGCAACCACCTTCCAACTTCATTCATCCATAAACATTCCTTAATTTCACCAATACCTTCACCAATCTCATCATTTTACATAGAAATTTCTCCAAGCATGTTTAGTGAATCCAACCATCTCCTAACCTTGGTATTGAGTTTTGAGTGATCTTGGGCATTTTCTCACTCCATTGCACCCATCCACCACCTTCCCTAAGCCTTCAATCACCTCCAACAACCATCATTTTTCTCTCAGTTGTATCTTGTAGAAACACTAGGAATCCTATATGTTTTCCTGTAGTGGCCTGTTTTGAGGCTGAATTGAGGGAAAACCTCTAGGAAGCCACACCAGGTCACCCAAGGGTCTCCCAAACCTCCCAATCATCTCCTTAACCTAACAACCATCCAACATCATCGTTTAACCACCTGTCACATTACCAAAAGAGATTAGGGTTTACACTTGACTTTCTAGAAAAAGAATAAAAAGAACAAAACAGATTTATTTCAGTCCTTTAAATGCACAATAGTGATCATGTTTGATGTCTTGAATTTCAATGCTTTAGATAGTATCATTTCATACATGTTGGTTTGGCATTTTTTTAAAGCATATTTTCTCAGCAGTTAGTTAGAGAAGGGTGTGTTTTTAGCATACAGTTTCAATCATTTTCCTTATTTGTAGTGGATAAGCTTTCTCCTAGAGTAGATCTCTCTTTCTTTCATTAGCAATCAAGCTTCTTCTGAATCCATAGAAGTCTAGCTTGAAAACCCTAGTGGTCTCTCGTCAGCTAAATAGTGACAAAAGGTAGAACCATCACTTGTACTTGGGTATACAACACTATCACCTCCAATTTTGTACAAACATATGGTTTATAAAGTAAAGCTGGTAGCTCTAGGAGTTGCAGCATTCTTGCTGCAATACTGGTGCTCATCATCTACCTCTACCAAACTGAGTGCAACCAATCTTTGTGTCTTGTTGTACCAATAAATTGTCACTGACCCAATACTCAAGATCCCTCCTGATGTGCTTTGTCGATCGGATGGACTCACTACCCAATCTGCATCAGTGAAACCTTGAAGCTTCACTCCCTCTATCCATTTGTACCATAATCCATATTGATAAGTTCCCCTAAGGTATCTCAACACATGGTTTTCCACCTTCCAATACAGCTTGGTAGGTCTAACCATCACTTGACTAAGTTGGTTATCTGCATAGCACATATCTGGTCATGTGTTCACCAAGTACATGAGTGAACCAACATGTTGTCTGTAAATAGTAGCTTCCACTACTTCCCTTGAAGTAGCATCATTCTTCCTCCAGTTACCTACTAGAGGACTCTCCATGGGTTTTCTTCTCTCCACGCGGAATCTCTTGACTATCTCAATGGAATACTTGCCCTGAGACACAAACAACTCCCCATCTCCCTGCCATACCTCCATGTGAAGAAATTAATGCATGAGCCCCATTTCCTTCATCTCAACTTCTCTTGCAGGGTCCTCCTTGCAATATTTGATCAATTGATTATCACCTATTAGTATGATATCATCAAAATAAAGTACAATGATAAATAGTTTACCTTCCACCAATATGTGGTACAGTTTCGCATCCACTTCACTCTTTGTGAATCCCAACCCGGTGAATTAGATATCTATCTTGGTGTACCAAGCACAGGGTGCTTACTTCAGCTCATACTATTCTCTCTTCAGCTGGCACACATGTGACTCACATTCGAAGGTTTCAAAACTTTCAGGTTTCTCTATGTACACCTCTTCCTCAATCATGACATTAAGTAAGGTTGTCTTCACATCCATCTGATGTATCTTCCAACCCATTTGTGCTGATAGTGCCAATATAGATCTGATCAAAGAGTACCTTACAACAGGTGCAAAGGTCTCATCATAGTCAATCCCCTCTACCTATGAAAAGCCACAAGCCACAAATCTAACCTTATGCTTCTCCACACTACCATCTGCATCTTGCTTTACCTCGCAAAGCTAATGGGAGCTCACCACTGACTTTTCCTCTGGTCTCGGGGACACATCATAAACATTGTTACGAACTATGGAGTCATACTCCTCCACCATGGCATCAACCCAACTTGGTTGTTGCACCGCTTCCTTCAAGTAAGATGGCTCTGTAACAACACATTCACCCATAAGAGCCATGTATCTAGTGTACCTCTCAGGTGACCTCCTCTTCCTGTGCTGAGAAGTGGGTACTCCCGCATTATCCCATGCATCATCAACAATCTGTCAGCCTCTCTGGTTCACTTTCTTCCCTCTCTGGAAGACTCTACCTGAGTGGATGTCTCCACTCCCGAATCCTCTGCATGTGGCTTCTCCACATCAATCTAAGGCTCCTCAACCTTAGGAGCTAAAATATTCTCATCTGCATGTACCTCAAGCTCCCTCTCAATGCAAGCTCACATGGCCTTCTCCTCATTGAATCTGACATCCCTGCAAACCATTGTCATCCTTTGGATCATCAAGTACACCCGATAGTTGTGAGGTGTATCAATGCACCCCAAAAATATCCCCAAATCTATTGTTAGCTTAAGCTTCTTCTGCGCATATTTGGTCACATGGTAATATACCAATGACCGAAAAATCCTGAAGTGACCAACATCTAGCTTCTTACCAGAATAAGCCTCCTCTGGTGTCTTCTTCTCAAGTATCTGATATGAGCAATGGTTTTGAACATAAACCATTGTGTTGCATGCCTCAGCCCACAAGTGTAGTGGTAGGCCCGAATCATGCAACATCACCTTGTTGCCCCTACTATGCTTTTGTTCTCCCTTTCAACCACCCCATTCTGTTGAGGGTTATGGGTGTTGTCAACTTCTGTTTAATCCCTTATTCTTCATGGAAGTCCTTAAACTCATTTAAGACATACTCACCATTGTTATCACTTCGTAGATATTTAACCTTCTTACTCGACTCTTTCTCCACCAATGCTTTAAACTCACAAAACTTTGCCAAGGTTTGATTATTTTTTCTACATGAAAAATATTCAGCATTTTTGAGAAAATACATCAACAAATATAACATAATACCTATGCTTGGTCGTGGATTCCATCGAGAATGATCCAAACACATCTAAATGGACTCGCTCTAGAATAGCCTCTACTCAACTGTCTCTATCGTGAAATGAACACTTGGTGTATTTTACCAAAGTACACCCCTTGGATGTATCAACTTGCTCAAGTGTACCTTTGGGAAGATCGGTAGAGATCTGTTGCAATATCTTCAAAGCCCCATGATGCAAGTGGCCCAATCGCTTGTGCCACAACTCACCAGCGTCTTAGCTCTGCACCCTTTCTACTTTTGTGCTCAAAGTAGCACACTCCTCTACCTCCAACTTATAAATATTCTTCACTTGAATCCCTATATTCTTTCCTTCACCTGTGGCTACATGTCGAAGGAACACCTTTCCCTTCAAGAAGATCACATCATAGCCTCTATCCTCAAGTATGGAAATGGATACCAAGTTCTTCTTCAACCCGGGCACATACATAACATTCTTCAAGGTGAGTGGAGCCCCATGCTCCCTCTAAAAAGTAATCGTGCCCAATCCGATAACAATATACTTCCCGTTGTCACCCATCTCAATATGAATCTGGAGATATTTCTCCTCCAAGTCACTGAATAACTCTTTGTTGCTAGTCATGTGGAATGAAGCTCCATTATCTAAGTACCATACACTTCCCATCATTAATGACACCATGCATGCAATGAGGGAAAATTCCAATTCAAATTGAGAGGCCAAAGCCTCACCTTCCACTCCTCCTGAGGACTTCTTGGACTTCTTGAGTGGAAAATTTGTAGCAAAATGGGCCAGCTCATGACAATGAAAGCACTTAAATTTCATCACATCTTTCTTCTTAGCTACATGATAACAATTTGATTTCGAATGGGAAGCTTTCCCTTTCCCCTTCTTCACCTTAATCTCTAAGGCACGGTTCTCTTTATCATCAATCTTTGATGAAGAGCCATCCCTGGTGTTCCTCTTGATGTCCTCTTGCATCAAATCTAACCAGAGTCGTTCCCAATCTGGCATCGTCTCCCAACCATTGATAGAGTCCTCATAACTATGCCAACTCTTTGTGATTCCTAGAAGAGAAACACTCACCATATTATCCTCGAAAACCATGATTCCAACACTTCCAAGTTCATCATGACACTGAGTGAACTTGGTCAAGTATTTTGGAATCGTCTCACCTTTCTCCATTTTTATTTTTCAAAGTTTGTCCTTCAATTTCAATTTCCTTTGCTCATTGTTGTTTTGATACAATTTTATCAAATTTTTCCATATATCATACAGAATTTCCTTGCCATGGAGACTTGAGATAATGTGGTCTCTAACTCCCTCAAGGATTATCTACCTCACCTTCACCACATACTTCTTCCATTCGGCCAAATTCTATGCATCCGATGTTGTTGGCTAAGGAATTTCTTGATCAGCGAATTCCTTTAGCCATTATCCTCTAACACAACCTCCATTTTGTCCCTACAGGCTATAAAATTTGAGTTACATTCTAAGGCATACTCGAGCCACAAATAGTAGAACACCATCTGTCAATCCTGAACTATGTATTGGAAATTTGAATTTCACTTGTAACCCAAAACTCCAAACTTCGAAATCTCCTCTAGTATATGTTTTGGGCATGGAATCTCCCTCCCCCCCCCCCCCCCCCGAAGCATGTTTTGGGGCTCAAATCTGATGTTTTCCCCGAATAATGTTGTAAAGCCCCGCAAATTGTAGGTGCGGAAGTTTGTTAGAGTCATAGGGTTGTCCAACCTAGTTTGTAATGTAATGTCAGCCTACCCATGGTCTACGGACCATGGGATTGTATAAATAGAGTGAGGCTCTAAGTGTAAAAAATAGTTAGTTAGAGCAAAGTATGAGGTAGAGAAGTAGAATCACAGAGTAAGTGTCTAAGTGTGTCTTGGGTCGTAGAGTAGGAAAAAGGCTTTGCAACTAAGTTTGTAGAGGCCTAGTTGTCCTCAACTGAGTGCACAGGGTAGAGTCGAGTCTGTAACCAGAGAAGAGAATAATAAAAGAAGTTTTATCCAAATTTTTTGTATCTATTCTTGAGTTATTACATGTTTGATATCAATTGAAAATATATTGTTTGTTTACTACACGCACTTGTATGAATGATTTATATTGCTAAGTATACTTTACACATGCAAGTAACCTAAGTTAATCAACTAACGGCGAAAAACTAGTAAGGACTTGGGTAATAACATTGTTTGGCCCTCGAATAGGATTGCACGAAGGCAGCATCTCAGGCTGTGAGGTACGGGTAAGTGAGCACAGCAATGTGTGCGTAGGGTCAAACCACAGACCGCTTGAACTCATCAGACATCTCCAGGGTATGGAAACCTGGTTCTAGAACCCTCCCATACTACTTTGGGTGAGACCTCAGTCCGCACTCCATAGACTATTGCCAAAAGGGCTAGTAGTACCGGGGTTTGTTTGGCTAAGTCACCTCTGAACCTGGGTCAGGACCCAAGAAGCCAACAAATGGTTCCGTTGCCAGGATTGGGATCTACATAAGGGATGTCTGATGTCGTTTCACTGGAATATGACGAAGAAAGAAACTAAAGGGTGGTTGGATAGAAAGATTCACGAGTTTGCGATGCAAGAAAATAGAAACCCACAAGCATCAAAGGAGCAGTGGTTAGAGTGCTACTTATATACGAAAATGCACAAAATTTTCTTTGCATCCTTCCCCTATGATTTGTACGAGTGGATCCCGAAGCTAGCAGAAAGTCAAGGAAGGTGTAGGCTTGAAAAAACGATTGTGTGGATTCCAAAGTTGGTGTGCAGACTAGAAGCATGAGAAGATAAGATTGCGCGCATTGTGGACCATTGGCTTGATTGAATTATTGGAGGGTTTGTCACCGAGTTCGCGATAGATACTTCAGTTAGCTACAACAAGGTGGAATGACGCTTCCTTAAAGGACCGCGAGGTAAGTACAATAAATCTTTGAACACTTGGATTAAAATGCTATTGTGTGAAAAGTGGGTTATGCGAATAAATTGATGTTTGGGGCTACATGGAGTGGGAGGATCTATAGAAAGGTAGCACAGAGATAGAGAATAGCCCCTTGATTTCACCTCGGTGAGAAAACGAGGAAGAGCTCAAAAAATTTTCACCAAGAAGTGTGATCAGTCTGATAAGGCAGTGAATTCCATGCATACCACCTTGACCTACACCACCACCAATCTCACCATCTTTACCCCCATCTCCGCCCACACCACCTCTACCACCACCACAGTTCAATATGGCAAGTGTGATAAAATTGTTGGTGTTCAAAGGAGTAGGGAACAAAGGTCCAGACCAATTTTGGTTCGTGGTAAAAGCTGTATGCAAAGCAAAAGGAGTCATGGATGAAAATATAAAGAAGGAAACACCGGTAAGCACGTTGCAGGATCAGGCACTGACATGGTACATTAAGCATTCCAACAACAATCCAAACACAGGGGTCACTGATATCTAAGTTGCACTGAATAGGGAATTTAGCAGGACAAAATCGAAGATACAGTCGATTATCGGGTTTAAGGAAATCGAGATGCTTCCAGTTGAGACCCCGTAGGAGCTGGATCAAAGACTGAAGGGCATGATTCGCGAAGCCAACATGACCTTAACAAATGGGCAGCATCACGCACTATTTGTGGCATCACTAACGCTGCAACTAAGGACAGCAATGTCGCAATAGAAGTTATCCACCTGGGCTAAAGATTTAGAGATTGCAATGGGACTGCACGAGACCCCAATACAAGATCCTCACCTGGGAGTCCAACAAATCCACGCGCAACTGAAAAATTTGTGTCTGGAAATGTAGAGTTTGAAATAGGATAGGACAACTCGCCCAAAAGTGTGAGAGGAGGTTTGGTGCATAAAATGCAAAGGTTAGGGGCATGACAAGGACCATTGTCCAGTCTTCGTGAACTACCTAGTAGGAGGAGGGCCAATGTCATTGAGACTAGAGGCACAAGCAGGGTCGAGCATGGTGCTTGCATTATGGTGTTCGATTTGTCAGATAGGAGGGAAGCACGCTACAGATAACTGTCACCTATTAAAAAAGTATACGCAGATGTCCCAGCAATTGTTCTATAATTTCTACATGTCAGTAGGCCATGATGAATGCACATGTAGAAGCTATGAATTGATAATCGATCAGATTCCTGACTACAAAGTTCAAACTGAAACATGAGCCCTCGATCAAAATACAGGGATGATGAGTGCTAGATTTCAGGGGTGCGGATGAGGTCAAAGTGGAATGGGACCAGGAAGGGGTCGCGAACAGCTGATTTGTTAAAATTGTGGAGGGACAGGGCATTATGCCCGTGATTGTACAACTTTGACAAGAGCCTCATGTTTATATTGTACCTAGTTTGATCATGAGATGGGGGACCTCCCCACACTGATAGCAAGGTTGCACGATAAAGGAATACTCCAGCCTCCCCTGACTCAGAATCTGCAAATGAAGAGGTCTCAACCACGCGAAGAGGACCTGAATGTAAAAATCGTGCTCCAAATTGGTATTACAACAGGAGATGATAAGGGCAAGCAACCCGAAGAAATTTCTTGGGTTCGTAAGGCTCCTACAAAGGAACTAGAATTTGATTTGGAGCACGCAAAGGAGACATTCATGGAAGCTAAGAAGAACATCACAGAGGCCTCCATTTTAGGTAGTAAAGACAAACTAGAACAAGAGATGGACCTGTTAATGCTTACTACCTTTTAGGAGACATGAATGAAGCTGTTGCATGATAGTAAGGTTGTGAAGGGACTGCAGGAACTCATCACTAGGTGTGCTCAGTTAGGAGAACCATGTGTAGTCGGAAAGCTCAGGAAGCACACATTGTGAACAAGAAGGGAGATGACATTGACTCCACAAATTAGGGAATATGAAATGGATCAAGTGATTCTAGATTTAGGATTGGACGTGAACGTACTTCCAAAGCAGACATGGGAGTGCATGGGCAGGCCTACGTTGCAATGGTCCCCTATTCAATTGCGAATGGCAAACTAGTAGAAGATCCTACCCATGGGAAGGTTACAAGGAATAATGGTAGGAATCGAAGGTGCGAGCACGCTTGCAGATTTCGAAGTGATAGAGATTGTCAATGACAGCAATCCCTATCTCATTCTACTAGAAATCGATTAGGCCATTGATATGAACAGAGTGATAAATCTGAAGAAGTGCAAAATGATTTTTGAGAAAAGTCACTATGCATAGTGATACCTTTAGACCCTGTGGAAGGATCGCGCTGCACGGAGCCAGTGCACGATGACAGAAGCGATGATGATCTAGACTATATCTACAAGATAACCACTTAGGAACAGCTTTGGGTAAATCCTACAGTGGATGGCAAGATTTAGTGGGAGTGCGAAAGCTCCTGCACATTGGATTCAAATGAGGAAATAGAACAATGGTAGAACCAGTTACACGAGGTAACCACGCTCAATTACAACATGATGGTAAGATCACCACACTACATGACAACAAAGGTAAGGGATCTACCTATGTATCATAGGTTGACAGTGGTGGATGAATTCTTGACAAATTTGAAAGACAAGTACCAGAACAACAGTGTTTTGATGCTCTAAAATGGGCACTGCACGCTACGCCCACAAGGTGGTGGGATACGCATCAGAGAAGATTTAAGGACTGGCGCAGATGTAGAAGGATGATGCGCCTACGATTTGGGAAGCAGCAGATGTGACTAACATATAGGTATGACGGACGGGATGATCCACGTACACACCTCGCGAAATGGACCAAGGTCTACGGGGAAGAGAAACAACCTAAATGGGTGCATTTGTTTTGTCATACTCTGGATGTCATACCCATGAATTGGTATACTAAGACAGAGCTCAACCATGGCACAAGCAAATGGGACATCTTGCACAAAGGATTCCTATTAACCTTCACGTTTGAAGATCGTTGGTTGGATACTATTGATGATGTGCTACAAGCAGTAAAAGTATCTATCTTCAAAATACCCCAGGAGCCAATGGAAGTGCTTCAGCCAGAATGGGAGACACACTTGAGCTGCGTGCTGGAGTGTTACAATGTAAATATTGATGAGGGTGATGAGGACCCATGAAATATGAACATTCCCGAAAATGAAGGCTGTCGTGAGGTTCGATGACCATTGATTGAGGATCCTAACATCATCGCATCACTAAAAACGAAGCAGGTAAACATTGGGATGGAGGCGGAACCAAAGTATGCAATGCTCAGTGACTATTGGGATGATGCCACGATGGATAAGGTTGTCGAGTTACTCCGTGAATACCAAGAGTTATTCCCGAACAAAATTACAGATTTAAAAGGGATCATTGGTGACATAGGGATGATGAAGATCACCCTAAAACCCAATGCAATGCCAGTCAAGCAGAGGCCTTACTACTTGAATCCGAAGTACAAGGAAAAGGTCTGTGTAGAATTAGACAAAATGCTCACAACCAGAATTATTGAGCCTCTAGAAGAATCCGACTAGGTGAGCCCTATGGTAGTATAGGAGAAGAAACAAAAGGGAGAAATAAGAATATGCGTGGACCACAGGAAGCTGAATGATTCTTGTGTACACGACCCATTCCCAACACCATTCACAGATGAAGTATTGGAAAACATTAACAGACAAGAATAATACTCATTCACAAATGGGTTCTCAGGGTACCACCAAATCAAAATCACGCTGGAAGACAGGAGCAAGATGACCTTCACAATGGAATAGGGCTGCTTTCAATACACCATTATGCCGATTGGATTAAAGAACATGCCAGCCATCTTTTCGTGCATTGTTGTTGCTGCATTCAATGAATACATCCATAAGTTCTTGAAGGTCTATCTAGATTATTGGACTATCTTGGAATTAGTTAAACACCATGTAGCAGGCTTACGCTTGATGCTGGATACTTGCCGATGACACTAGATTGCGCTAAACCTTAAGAAGTGCACATTCCTCGTTCCCTTTGGGAACCTATTGGGACACGTGGTCTACAAATAGGGACTGATGTTGGACCCTACGAAGATTGAGTGATTATAAATTTGGAGGCACAGCGAAGTGTTAAATAGCTGCGCGCTACCTTGAGACACACATGATACTATAGGAAGTTCATCAAAAGTTATGCCCAAATCACTGCGCCAATGGAGAAACTACTGAAAAAATATTTCACATTCTGCAAGAATGATGATTGCATGAAGAGCTTGGATGTCCTAAAGGGGAAATTGGCCTTCTCTTCAATCCCAGTCTTCCCAAAATGGGATGTGGAGTTTCATGTCCATCTTGATGTGTCATGTATCATGTTGGGAGAAATGATTACACAAGAAGGCAACAAAGGCTTGGACCACCCTATCGCGTTTGCAAGTCATAGATTTTCTAAAGCTGAAAAGAACTTTTCCACAACCAAGCATGAGGGGTTAGTGATGGTGTATGCGCTCCAAAAATACCAACACTATTTGCTAGGAGGACATTTCAAGATGTACACAAACCATTCCACACTGAAATACTTGGACAATAAGCCTGTGTTGGGGGGCGCATATGCAGGTGGCTCTTATTATTTCAAGAATATGACTTTGAGGTCGTGGTCAAACCTGGATGCCTGAATGTAGGACCAGATCACTTGTCATGTATGGAGACAGGCCAGGAACCTACTAGTTTGGAGGAAGGATTACTTGATGCACAGCTCTTTGTGGTGCGTGTCCCAGACAAACACTTTGAAGATATAATCCAATTTTCTGAAGACAGGGACTATGCCGAAGGAATACTTTGTCCAACAGAAGAAGGAATTGGTGGTGCGCACGGAGGATTTTTCTGTCATCGTAGGGCACCTATACAAAATGAGAAATGATGACATATTGCGAAGATACGTACCTGAATTTGAATGAAGTCAAATCCTCACAGAAGCACATGGGGGAGCTACAGGAGGACACTATGTAGAATGCACGACTGTGTTAGAGTTGGTCTGGTCAATCCTCCGTCAAAGATCAAAACTCTTTATGCATTTCATTTTTAGGTGTCCTTCTCCATTCTCCAAGCTGCATTCCGCTAGGGGCATGCCATAATATGATGGAGAAGGTCATGATAGTCATTCCCCCTCATGTCTGGCTCCTGCTGGCTCAGGTCTTTTGTCAATAATCATCAAAGTCCATGACAGTCAAGGTCTGGTCCTTTAAAGGACAAAGGTCATTTTCAAGGTCTAGGTCTAGGAATTCATCAATTTGGTCTTTGAACATGTCTAGTAAAGCCATGCAGGCCAGAGTGAGGCCCTTACATAGTTATGGTTCAGAGAGCTTCATCTTCATGTGGATAGACTTCGACTCTTCTTCAAAACTCTGTTTTGAAGAAAATTCAAACAGTGTCATTTATGACAAAATTTTCAAAAAAGTCTAAGAAAAGTCAAATAGTGTCATTTATGAAAAAAATTTCAAAAAAGTCGCCAGTTGAATTTTTCGGATGCAATCATGGTTTCCATGGCCAAATTTCCTGTCATGCAATCCCTGCAAAGAGTGCCGAAAATTTCATCATTTGAGCAAAAATTTCAAAGGGAAAGTGAAAATCAGTGTGTTTTAAAGTCAGTGAAAAAGTGCCAAAACATAACATTAGAAAAATGGGTTTTTGAGGAAGCAAAAATTAAACCCATCTCTTCCAAGGCTATATATACAAGTTTTCATCCAAATCGAAGGCATTTTTCTATTACAACCCTTGGAGAAACGTTGAAAAGGGGTGAGTGTGCAATTGTGAGCGTTTGAGTGAGTTGGAGGCAGTATTAGAGGGTGCGGTCCATATATCCAGGAGCGCGGCGCACACAGAGCCTACCCGCAGTTCAATTTTTCTAAGGGCGCGGCACATACCCAGGGCGTGGCCCATACCTAGGGCACGACGCACTGGGATTTGCACGCGGTGCACACAAACTAAGGGCCCAAACAAGTGCCAATCACTTCCAAATTTTTGTGAAGCACACAAAATTGAGAGGTAGGCCTTATGACATCCCTTACTCGTCAAATTTTGTCAATGATATGGTGTTTATAGAGATGTTTGAATGTCACCAAAATTCATAAAATCAACCATAAGAAATCACTAAGAAAAATGATGGCTAGGGTTGCTAAAATGTGTTGTTCATGCCAAGGTTCCATTCCACCCATCATTTTCCCCTCACCTGCCATTTTTCCCATCCTCCCTTTATCATTTTTCCTAAAACCCTTGCCCTAAATTACTACCAAACCCTCTCCCCTATCCCTCCACTATTTTGACAACACAAAACCCCAAACCCTACCCCATAAAAATACCCAAACTCCTCCCATATCCCTAAACAAATTTTTCCCTATAACCCCTATCCCCATTACATCACTCCCTTCCTAATACTCCTTGTTTCATTGCTTCCCTTGGTGACAGATCTCACAAAGGCACCCAGCCTCACACCATCATCAAAGGGCAGCCTAATCACAGTCCACACTACAGTCATGACATCACAGCATTTGTCAGAGTATGAGTTGGATCCTTAGAAGAACAGGCTCCCAGGAGGCGTCACAAGAGTGTCAAACATGTCAGGGATGAGCCCACTACCCGCACTGAATTACAAGCATGGCCTCTTGCCATGTCATGCTTCCAGCACCTATCATATTTTGAATTTTTTCAAAGGGTGGCAAATGTTAGAGTTCATCATGAGTTGGCCCATCTATTTGTGCTTCATCTACATGGAGGTTAGTCTATCTTGGCCAAGGTCACTTTCACATTGACACCCGAAGCTATATCAGTGGCAATAGGTATACCAAATGTTGGAGAACAGTGGCATAAGAAGAAGAAGGTGGATAGGAAACACTATGAGCCTTACATCAAGGCCAAATTCTTGAGTGAGCTCCACAAGAGTCTTTCCCTTCAGATACTTGAAAGATGAGTATGCTCCACTCATGAGATTGATCATGAAATACTTCAGCTGTGAGGGGAGGTTCTCTCGACTATATGCCTATCACATCTGCTTGCTCATGCACTTCACCAGGGTGAGGATGATGAACCTCCCATTTTTCATATGCAGGAACATAGAGAGGATGAACACCTTCATGTTGCATAAGACCCCTCAGCAGCAGCTTAACAGTGTGTTTCACTTTGCTCTTATCCAGATTTTGGTAGATCATCAGTTGGGATTGCAGGGCATTACTTGGGAGGACTTCATCTCCCGTGACTTCTTCAGCACATCACAGGTACTATCAGAGCCAAATTAGGAGATGGGTGGTCCTTCTCATCAACATGAGCACCATGAGACCACTACCATGCCAGTTTTTGTTACATATTAGAAAGGCAGTAGGCAGTTGTTTGCAGCAGCAAAGCAAGTGTTATCTCCACCCAAGGTGGAAGGGGCCTCGCTTCCAGCATCAACTACATAGGTACAGGACAAGGGAAGGAAGCCCAAGCATGATGAGGGGCCATCAGGTGGATAGGAGACCGATGTCATCCTCATTCAGGATGATGAGGCAGAGGCGGAAAATGCCCAACTTAGGATGACCATTCAGGAGAAGGACAGAGAGATCCAAGGCTTGATACTCAATGTGGAGAGGGATAGATGGATCATTAAGTATCTGGAGTAGAGGAACAAGTAGCTTGAGGACCAGTAGGCAATCATGGAGCTGCAAAGCATCTGTGAGAATCGACAAGCTGTCCAGCAAAGGAGGATCGAGCTCACTACCTTGGAGCAAGAGATCAACAATGACCGTGAGTCATGGTTAGAGCAGGTCAATTTCAACCTAGAGAAAATGCTGGAGAAGGCCAACAGAGACGAAACCATATTGAGGAGGATGGCTTGTCATTACAGGGCATGGAACATGAGCGCAAAGGCCCGAATAAGGAGCTTGAAGGCCAAATTGAGCAAAGCAGCAAAAGAGGCAAAAGAGCAAGATCGGCTTCGAATATTGGCTGAAGCTTATGTCACTTATTATAGTGCCTCTTAGAGAACCTCCAGCCCAAATTTCGAGAAATTTGGGACAATTTTGGTCGCATGGAAATTTTTTGGCACAAACACAAGTTTTTTCTTTATACGTGCCTCACCACCAACACGACGCATAGGATTGGAAGCTCCAAATGAGAAATGGTTTGCATTTTTGGATTTAGCATGAAATATCACGACTACTGGCACTCAGGCAAGAAATTTGGGCATGATTTGAGTCTCTAGGAGGTCAAAAACACCCAAAAAATGGCCTCACTGCCCCTATTTTGACACACAGGAAGCAGTCTTGGGAGAATGAAGATTTGGAGGGGCAAATGACCTCCAAATTAAAAAATTCCACTTGGGTTGGAAAGTAGACAGGACAGGCTTTCAAACAAGCACATTTGGGCACATTTTGGACTCCTGCAAGTACCTCAAAATAGGCCTCAAACTGGCGCGGCGCATATAGGAAAAAAGGCCCAAATTGCCTCTGTTTCACGAAATTTCACTTCGTGACTTTTCATAAGTGGACCCCCTCATCTACACCTCAATTTTTTGGCACCAAAGGTGGCATTTAAATTATTTTCACTCCATATGGGCATCTATCCAAGTGGAAAAGGAAGGCAAAGGGTCACCCAAGTCATTTGTCATGTTTGTGGCGCTGCACCTGTAGCTGATGTTTGGCTCTCCACCTTCATTTTGTAATGATTCGAGTAACTCCCCAACCCTTGGGCGTTCTATCTCTTCATGGCACATTCTACATATTGTATGCAAACCATTTGCAAAGGGTTTGTTGGCTTATAACTTCTGGGAGACTGTGGGAAAGAAACTCTGTTTCTGCATTGTATATTTTTTACAGAGGATTAATGGAAGGAAGTGGCTCTGTTTGATGAGATTCATGTGGTTGTGAGTGTAGCAAATGTGTCTCTTATGTTTCATATGTATCTTGTTATGTTTCATAGTTCATTTCCAGTGAAGTTTTATGAGTTAGCTAAGGTAGAATTCAATTTTATTGCTCTGCCTGTGGGAAAATTTCATGTTCAGTGTTCATTCTTCTGTTGAAAAGGATTCATGTTGTCCATGCCCTTTTCACCCTCTTAATAAATCTCTCCATTCCGCACTATCTTAAACTAAATTGATAGGCTTTCTGCCTATCTTGCCTTATGAAGTAATCCGTGCCTTTGTATTAAGTTCTTTGTTCATTTGAGGTCCATTGGTCCCATATCATCCTAGAAAAACAATGATTCATAAAAATCATTTCTTGTATCCATATTCACTTACTAGCCTAAGATAAATAGTTCACTGTAAATCATCTCAAGCCATTCCGTTTATCTATTCACTGAGTGTGACTCCGAGAGAGCCCTCTCCTGTTCTGGTAGGGCTAGCTACCAATGAGCTTGGTTTGTGGTTACCCTGAATTTTTCCTTCCTTCAGCCTAAGGCGGATTTAGGTGCTAACATAGTGGTGACTCCGCTGGGGATGAAATCAAACCCCTTGCTTCTTAATAATTCTAAGCTTCCGGATGATAAGTTTAGGATTTGATAGGCTAAGTAAAGTTGGTTGTGTCCTTTGATTTTTCTCAATAGCACGCTAGCTTCTAGAAGATACACCAGAGCTAATCCGGATCCCGACCCTCCACACATCTACGAAAATCCCAATTTGATTTCAAGAATTCGTCGTCAAGAAATCTCTATATCGCCTGTGCTCAAATCCCATTCATGCCCGGATATTTTTGAGTATATTAAAGAGCTAGAGTTTGATGAGCAGTTTCAATTATCATTGTTTGAAACCAAGTCTGAAAGAGCAGTTGACTCTACTGTCCACAATCCACAGTTTCTTGTAGACTTGGAGATGGAAAGGGCTAACCGGTCTATTGATAACTACGTAGTGGCTCTGCTTCAAACTCAAATTGCTAGCCCCTTAAAAATTGTGCACACTCCTCCAACACCTCCGAGGACAAATCCACCAAGAGTGATGGCTGCCCGTTTTGCACCTCTTGTTTTGCCTCAAGTTTTAGATTATATGCTCGCTGATTACCAAAGCAAAATCCCATTTTTTATGGCACTCCTAATAGCATTACTGCTCAGTAACATGTGGATAGAATCACAGACTTCTATGAACTGCATGAGATCGATGTGGAGAATGTGGCAATGAGACTTTTTGTACATAAATTTACAAGTGAAGTGAGGAAATGGTTCAGAGGTTTGCTGGCTGCTCGTATCGCTACGTCGGCTGACTTACAAAGACAATTTTTGAACCACTGGGAATTGAAAAAGAATCCTCTTCAAATTTTTGCTAAATATGAGCAAATCAAAAGACACGCTGGTGAGTCGGTCCAAGATTATTGCACTAGATTCAATACAGTTTATAATGAAATTCTAGATAATCTAAGGCCACCTGTGGGACTAGCCATGTTGAAGTTCCCGGATGGCTTTGATGCTAATATGTCTTATCAATTGAGAGAAAGAGAACCGACCACAATGGAAGAGATGCAGAAGATAGCGATTAGCGTTGAAGCAAATCTGCTGACCAAGAGAGGCAGAGAAGAAGGTCACCGCAAAGGAAGAATCTTCCTCGGTAGATCAGCTACTTCAAAAGGTAGAGCAGATGCTTGAAAGAGTGAAACTTGACAAAACGGAGCCACAAGTTAGAAATCCTAACTTCCGTGGCCAGCAACAACCATAGTATAGAATAAGACAGAGAGATCAGCGAGCCCAAGAGCCGATTGCACAACAACCAGTACAAACCCCTTTGCAACAAAATTTTGTGCATGGACCAGAATCAGATGAAGACAGGAATGTAATAGGCGAAGAAAATCACCTCTTTACTCCTGATGATTTGCCTACTTATCTCACTGAAGAGGAGGAGTATGCAGAGAATTCAATTTCACACAAAGACGTAGATTTCATTCTAGCAAGCGACACCGTCTTGGAGGAAGAATCAGATGAATACCAAAGAGGCTACATGAATGCTTTGTCCACCCAACAGCAGCGATATTCACTGAGAAACAGAGATGTGCCGGTCAAACCAATTTAGAAAAAGAAGGATGTTGAAGCGTCAAAGAATGATTCAGCAGTTACTCAAAGGAAAGGAAAGGAGGCAGTTGATCCGGAGAGCAGCAAATCACCATCAACAGAACAATCACATCAGCAAGTTGCATCGAAAGAAAAGGAAAGGAAAGAAATCCCAGTCAAAGAGGTAGAAAATATTCCCACTTTCAATTTAGAGAATGAGATTTCTAAATTGAAGATAACCATCCCCTTGACTCAAATAATGAAGAACAATAGTTATAAAGGACAAGTATCTAAAATGTTGAATTTGGACCCAATGTCCGACATGGTGAATGTCGAAGATGATCAACCTGAAATGATTTTTGGGCCAGCATCAAATGGTGAGTCTCCTGATAGTGATGTGCCACCTTTTTACATCAGTTTAGGTTGCATGATTTTGTGTTACATAACACCATGTTCGATTCTGGAGCTTCTCACAATCTCATGCCCAAGGCAATCATGGATAAGCTTGGTCTGGACATCACCCGACAATATCATGATCTCTATTTGTTTGATTCCAGCAGAGTAAGATGTATAGGTCTCATCAAAGACTTGGTTGTGAGTTTGGATCAGCTCCCAATGAAAAATGTTTTGATTGACGTTGTGGTAGCAGGCATTCCTCAAAGGTTTGGCATGCTTCTTTCCAGGTCTTGGGTAGCAAAACTGAAAGGGACACTACAGCTAGATTTCTCCTATCCAATGATTCTAGTGTTTGGACAAATGAGGAAATTGTATCGGGAACAAAAAATGAAGTACATGATCACAAGCGAGGAGAAACCAATAAATCATCCAATTAACTATGTACATACAGATTTAGAGTCTTTTGTTTTGTATTCAGATAGTTTAAATGACATAGATAGTCAGTTAGTAGAAGCAGATGATATTCTGAAAATAATAGAAAATTTCAGAGAATTTTTGAAGAAAAAAGAACAAGAATAGCAGAACACCATTGGGCAATTAGCTGAAAATAATGGACATCAAGCACACAAGGCACAACAAACAGATTTCCAGCACTTGCAAGAGGAGGAAGAAGGTTTGTGGACCATGGATTTCGATGGAGCAGTGGGAAATGACGACGTTGAAATTGGAATTTGGGTACGCAGTCCTTGCTCCGCCCCAAACAAAGTCCCTAGTAACATGCGGGTATGCTCTTACAAGTTGGCTTTTGAGTGTTCAAATAATGAAGCTGAGTATGAAGCTCTGATTGCTGGCCTAAAGATTCTAAGAAAGATGAATGCTAAGAGGATTTCAGTATGTGGTGACTCCGAATTGGTTATCAAGCAGGTCAGAGGCGAATATCAAGCAAAGCATCCTAGGATGCGGGCCTACCATAATGCAGTCCTAGACATTTTAAAATTATTTTCAGAATACACCTTGACATGTGTGCCTCGTATACAAAATAGTATTGTTGATGCTCTTGCCAAGGCAGTGAGTAGTTTAAAGATACCTATGAACTCTAGCAACAAATTCGAAATCCATGTCAAGCATCGTCCAACTATTCCAGACAATCAAGGATATTGGAAAGTGTTCCAAGATGATGAGGAGATTGATGATTTTCTGCAAAACAAAGGCAAGTTCAAAGAGACCTCAATTGATGAAGAAAATGACGATGGAAAAGGTAATGGCACAGATGAGGTGCAGATTAATGAAATGGACGTGTTACAGCTGAAGAATAACGTTATTCGCAAAGGCTTGATACCTCTAGAAGAACTCTTTGATCAAGATGATGTAGCCTGCAAGCCAACATTGCAGCCAACAGAGAAGGGTGTGGAAGAGGTCAATATCGGGACAGCTGCAAATCCTAAACTGGTAAAATTGTCCAAAGCATTGCCGCCAAAGATCAAGGACAAATATATCAGTTTGATGTCTTCACTTGCAGATGTGCTTGCGTGGGACTATTCCAACTTAAAGACATATGATACCAATATAATTCAGCACACTATACCCATCAAGCCCAATCAAAAACCATTCAGACAGAAGTTGAGAAGGATAAATCCAAAGTTGCTACCATCTATTGAAAATGAGATCAACAGGTTGTACAAATTAGGGATCATTGTGCCAATCAGATTTTTAGGTTGGATCTCTAGCTTGGTGCCCGTAAGGAAGAGGATAGGTGAGATTCGCTTATGCATTGATTTCAGAAATCTCAACAAAGTTTCATTGAAGGACAACTATCCACTGCCCAAAATGGACCATATACTGCAGCGAGTAGTGGAAGCATCTCGTATGTCACTGCTTGATGGTTATTCCGGATATAACCAAGTTTCTGTCCATGAGGATGACCGAGACAAGACAGCATTCACCACTCCATGGGGAACCTTTCATTACGCGAAAATGCCTTTCGGTTTGAAGAATGTGGGTGCCACATTTCAACTTACTATGGACTTGGCTTTTGCAAATGAGAAAGATGTCTTTTTGGTTGTGTATTTGGATGATTTGATGGTGTTTTCTAAATCTGATGAAGAGCACATGTACCATCTTAAAACTGTCTTCCTAAAGTGCAGAAAATATGGCTTGTCACTGAATCCAAAGAAGAGCTTGTTCACCATGGAAGAAGGCAAACTACTCGGGCACATTATCTCAAAATATGGCATCCGTTTTGACCCAGCACGTGTGCAAGAAATTCAACAAATCGATCTGCCTCAGAATAAAAAAGAGATACAATCGTTCAATGGTAAGATGAATTTCCTAAGCCGCTTTGCACCCAATCTTGTTGAGCACCTAAGAGAGATGACAAACATGCTTAAGAAGGAAAACCAAGTGAAATGGACAGAGGAGGCTGTCAAATCTTTCAATTTGGTCAAATTGGCTCTTTCCTCAGCACCAGTTCTAGTCAACCCAGACTACACTCAGGATTTCATATTGTTTTCATTTTCTTCGCAGCATACTATGGCAGCAGTATTATTGGAGAAGAGAGATGATCATAAAAGACCCATTGCATTTTTCAGTAGAGCTATAAGAGACGCAGTTTTAAAGTATAATATTATTGAGAAGCAAGCCCTTGCACTTGTGAAGGCATTGAAATATTTCCGAGTGTATATTCTACATTCTCACATTCTAGCCTATGTTCTTAATGCTGCTGTAAAAGATGTTTTAGTGCAGACCGATTCAGAAGGAAGAAGAGGCAAGTGGATTGCAGCCTTGCTGGAATATGATGTGGAAATAAAGCCCACAAAGCTAGTGAAAGGATAGGGATTGGCGAAGCTAATGGCTGAATCAAACTTGCATGCCTTGGACATAAATCTGATCGTTGCTATGTCCGATGAGAGTGAGGAAGAATCGTCAATTCAGGTATCTGAAATATTTTCCCTTTCTCCATGGTATTCAGATATCATATATGTGCTTAAAAACTTGTCCCCATCGCCTGACATGACTAGAAACAAAGAGAGAACACTCAAGTTGAAGGCTGCCAAGTTTTGCATTCTTAATTCTACACTGTATTGGAAAGATCCTGGTGGCATCTTGTTAAATTGTTTGGTGGAAAAGGAAGCAAAGCAAGTCATGGAGGACTGCCACCAAGGAGACTTTGGTGGTCACTTTTTTTGGAAGTCAACAACAAACAAAATTTTGAGAGCAAGGTACTATTGGTTGACATTGTTTGTTGATGTATATAAGATGGTCAAGTGCTGTCATAAGTGTCAGATTTTTGAAGGAAAGTGGAAGTTACAGCCTCTACCACTCAAGCCCATAGAGGTGAGTGACCCTTTCCAGCAATGGGGATTGCATTTCATTAGCGAAATTCATCCCGCTTCTTCCGGATAGCATAGATGGATCCTCACAGTCACAGATTACTTCACAAAATGGATTGAGGCAATTCCCACCAAACAAGCTACAGACGCGGTAATCATTTCATTCCTTGAAAATAACATCTTGTCTCACTTTGGTTGCCCAAATAAGCTAATCACTGATAACGCAGCAGCTTTCAAATCAAAAAGGATGGTAGAGTTTTGTCATAAATATCACATCATTTTGGGTCACTCAACTGCCTATCATCTGCAAGGCAAAGGATTGGTGGAATCTTCAAACAAATCATTGGTCAACATAATCAAGAAGCTGCTCGGAATAAATAAGAAGAGCTGGCATAAGAGGTTGGTAAATTCGCTTTAGACTTATCGGGTCAGTCAGAAGAAATCCATAGGTACGTCACCGTTTGAGCTTGTTTATGGAGTTGATATAGTATTTCCTTCCTCTCTCGCTACCCCGGTTGTCAAACTTCTTTAGGAGGTCGGCAGTGAAGAAGATCCCATGCAGAGAAGGCTGAATCAAATGGTCCACTTGCAGTAGACCAGAGAAGACGTTTTCAAGAACACATCCAAATTGCAGGAGAAAATCAAGAAAATTTATGACAGAAAGGAAAAGGTGGATAAATTTCAGGTGGATGATGTGGTGCTGAAGTGGGATGCAAGGAATGAGGAGAAAGGCAAGCACGGTCAGTTCGAGAACCTCTGGAAAGGTCCTTTCAAGATTGCAGCATATCGGGGGTAGAATACCTTTCTTCTGAAGGAAATAAACAGAGAATATTGTCCAGGAGGGCTGATCAATGGTCGGCTTCTCAAGAGGTACAATTTCTAAGTTATTAACGTTGCTTCCACTGTCACTGTAAATACCATTTTATTTCAGTTTCATTAGAGTTGTTCAAGCTAGCCTTCAAGTAATTTCAATCTCAAGTTTGAGTCAATTTTTTGGTCATTTCAGTTTCATAAATGAGTCAGAGTCCTATATTATTTGTCAAAATGATGACTCCATAGCCCAATGGATGAAGTCACTATCTAGCTCTTCCATAGATATGTTGTTCTTGGCACCTCCAAGGAGCTACCATTCCCCATTGGAGCCAATGTGAAAGTCAGTCTGGTCAATCCTCCGTCAAAGATCAAAACTCTTTATGCATTTCATGTTTAGGTGTCTCGCTCCATTCTCCCAGCTGCATTCTACTAGGGGCATGCCATAATCTGAAGGAGAAGGTCATGATAGTCATTCCCCCTCATGTCTGGCTCCTGCTGGCTCAGGTCTTTTGTCAATAATCATCAAAGTCCATGATAGTCAAGGTCTGGTCCTTTAAAGGACAAAGGTCATTTTCAAGGTCTAGGTCTAGGAATTCATCAATTTGGTCTTTGAACATGTCCAGTAAAGCCATGCAGGCCAGAATGAGGCCCTTACACAGTTATGGTTCAGAGAGCTTCATCGTCATGCGGATAGACTTCGACTCTTCTTCAAAACTCTATTTTGAAGAAAAGTCAAACAGTGTCATTTATGAAAAAAAATTCAAAAAAGTCGCCAGTTGATTTTTTCAGATGCAATCATGGTTTCCGTGGCCAAATTTCCTGTCGTGCAATCCCTCCAAAGAGTGTCGAAAATTTCATCATTTGAGCTAACATTTCAAAGGGAAAGTGAAAATCAGTGTGTTTTAAAGTCAGTGAAAAAGTGCCAAAACATAACATTAGAAAAATGGGTTTTTGAGGAAGAAAAAATTAAACCCATCTCTTCCAAGGCTATATATACAAGTTTTCATCCAAATCAAAGGCATTGTGCTATTACAAGCCTTGGAGAAATGTTGCAAATGGGTGAGTGTGCAATTGTGAGTGTTTGAGTGAGTTGCAGGCAGTTTTAGAGGGCGCGGCACATATACCCAGGAGCACGGCGCACACAGAGGGCGCAGCGCACATAGAGCCTGCCTACAATTCAATTTTTATAAGGGCACGGTGCATACCCAGGGCGCGGCGCATACCCAAGGTGCAGCGCATACCCAGGACGCGGCACACTGGGCTTTGCGCGCGGCGCACACAAACTAAGGGCCCAAACAAGTGCCAATCACTTCCAAATTTTGGTGAGGCACACCAAATTGAGAGGTAGGCCTTATGACATCCCTTTCTCATCAAATTTTGTCAATGATATGGTGTTTATAGAGATGTTTGAATGTCACCAAAAGGCATAAAATCAACCATAAGAAATAACCAAGAAAAATGATGGCTAGGGTTGCTAAAATGTGTTGTTAATGCCAAGGTTCCATTCCACCCATCATTTTCCCCTCACCTGCCATTTTCCCATCCTCCCTTTATCATTTTTCCTAAAACCCCTGCCCTAAGTTACTACCAAACCCTCTCCCCTATCCCTCCACTATTTGGTCAACACAAAGCCCTAAACCCTACCCCATCAAAATACCCAAACTTCTCCCATATCCCTAAACAAATTTCTCCCTATAACCCCTATCCCCATTACATCACTCCCTTCCTAATACTCCCTGTTTCATTGCCTCCCTTGGTGACAGATATCACAAAGGCACCTAGCCTCACACCATTATCAAAGGGCAGCCTAATCACAGTCCACACTGCACTCATGACATCACAGAATTCGTCAGAGTATGAGATGGAGACATAAAATGACTCATCCTCATAAGAGCAGGCTCCTAGGAGGCATCACAAGAGTGGCAAACATGTCAGGGATGAGCCCACTACCCTCACTGAATTACAAGCATGCCCTCTTGCCATGTCATGCTTCCAGCACCTATCATGTTTTGAATTTTGTCAAAGGGTGGCAAATGTTAGAGTTCATCATGAGCTGGCCCGTCTATTTGTGCTTCATCTACATGGAGGTCAGTCTATCTTGGCTGGGGTGATTTTCACATTGACACCCAAAGCTATATCAGTGGCAACAGGTATACCAAATGTTGGAAAATAGTGGCATAAGAAGAAGAAGGTGGATAGGCAACAATATGAGCCTTACATCAAGGCTAGATTCTTGAGTGAGCTCGCAAGAGTCTTTCCCTTTAGATACTTGAAAGATGAGTATGCTCCACTCATGAGATTGATCATGAAATACTTCAGCTACGAGGGGAGGTTCTCTCGACTATATGCCTATCACATCCGCTTGCTCATGCACTTCACCAGGGTGAGGATGATGAACCTCCCGTTTTTCATATGCAGGAACATAAAGAGGATGAACACCTTCATGCTGCATAAGACCCCTCAGCAGCAGCTTAACAATGTGTTTCACTTTGCTCTTATCTAGATTTTGGTAGATCATCAGTTGGGATTGCAGGGTGTTGCTTGGGAGGACTTCATCTCCCGTGACTTCTTCAACACATCATAGGTACTATCAGAGACAGAGCAGTGGATGGGTGGTCCTTCACATCAGCATGAGCACCATGAGACCACTACCATGCCAGTTTTTGTTACATATCAGAAAGGCAGTAGGCACTTGTTTGCAGCAGCAAAGTGAGTGTTATCTCCACCCAGGGTGGAAGGGGCCTCATTTCTGGCATCGACTACACAAGTACAGGACAAGGGCAAGAATCCCAAGCATGATGAGGGGCCATCAGGTGGACAGGAGACCAATGTCATCCTCATTCAGGATGATGAGGCAGAGGCGGAAAATGCCCAACTTAGGATGACCATTCGAGAGCAGGACACGGAGATCCAAGACTTGATACTCAATGTAGAGAGGGCTAGATGGCTCATCAAGTATCTGGAGTAGAGGAACAAGTATCTTGAGGACCAGCAGGCAATCATGGAGCTGCAAAGCATCCGTGAGAATCGACAAGCTGCCCAGCAAAGGAGGATTGAGCTCACTACCTTGGAGCAAGAGATCAACAATGACCGTGAGTCATGGTTAAAGCGGGTCAATTTCCACCTGGAGAAAATGCTGGAGAAGGCCAACAGAGACAAAACCACATTGAGGAGGATGGCTTGTCACTACAGGGCACAAAATATGAGCGTAAAGGCCCGAATAAGGAGCTTGAAGGCCAAATTGAGCAAAGCAACAAAAGAGGCAAAAGAGCAATGTCGGCTTCGAATCCTGGCTGAAGCATCTGTGGCCTAGCATAGTGCCTCTTAGAGAACCTCTAGCCCAAATTTTGAGAAATTTGGGACAATTTTGGTTGCATGGAAATTTTTTGGCACAAACACAGGGTTTTTCTCTATACGCACCACGCCACCGGCGCAACGCGTAGAATTGGGAGCTCCAAATTAGAAATGGTTTGCATTTTTGGATTCATCATGCAAAATCACGACTACTGGCACTCGGGCAAGAAATTTGGGCATGATTTGAGTGTCCAGGAGGTCAAAAACACCCAAAAAATGGCCTCACTGCCCCTATTTTGACACATAGAAAGCAGTCTTGGGAGAATGAATATTTGGAGGGGTAAATGAGCTCCAAATTCAAAAATTCCACTTGGGCTGGAAAGTAGACATGATAGGTTTTCCAAAAGGAACACTTGGGCACATTTTGGACTCCTAAAAGTGCCTCAAAACGGGCCTCAAAGTGGCACGGTGCATACAGAGAAGGGCGCGGTGCATATAGGAAAAAAGGCCCAAATTGCCTCTGTTTCGTGAAATTTCGCTTCGTGACTTTTCATAAGTGGGCCCCCTCATCTACACTTCACCTTTTTGGCACCAAAGGTGGCATTTAAAGTATTTTCACTCCAGATGGGCATCTATCCAAGTGGCAAAGGAAGGCAAAGTGTCACCCAAGTCATTTGTCATGTTTGTGGTGCTACACGTGTAGCTGATGTTTGGCTCTCCACCTTCATTTTGTAATGATTCGAGTAACTCCCCAACCCTTGGGCATTCTATCTCTTCATGGAACATTATATATATTGTATGCAAACCATTTGCAAAGGGTTGGTTGGCTTGTAACTTCTGGGAGACTGTGGGAAAGAAACTCTGTTTCTGCATTGTATATTTTTTACAGAGGATTAATGAAAGGCAGTGGCTCTGTTTCATGAGATTCATGTGGTTGTGAGTGTAGCAAATGTGTATCTTATGTTTCATATGTATCTTGTTATGTTTCGTAGTTCATTTCATATTCATTTCCAGTGAAATTTTCGGAGTCAGCTAAGGTAGAATTCAATTTTATTGCTCTACCTGTGGGAAAATTTCATGTTCAGTGTTCATTCTTCTTGAAAAGGATTCATGTTGTCCATGCCCTTTTCACCCTCTTAATCAATCTCTCCATTCCACACTATCTTAAACTAAATTGCTAGGCTTTCCACCTATCTTGCCTCACGAAGTAATCTGTGCCTTTGTATTAAGTTCTTTGTTCATTTGAGGTCCATTGGTCCCATATCATCCGAGAAATACAGTGATTCATAAAAATCATTTCTTGTATCCGTATTCACTTACTAGCTTAAGATAAATAGTTCACTGTAAGTCATATCAGGCCATTCTGTTTATATATTCACTGAGTGTGACTTCGAGAAAGCCCTCTCCTGCTCAGGTAGGGCTAGCTACCAGACTAAGCTTGGTTTGTGGTTACCCTGAATTTTTCCTTCCTTCAGCCTAAGATGGATTTAGGTGCTAACAGATCGCACAAAATATTCTTTGCATAGGGTTATGGTGGCCAAACCTTCACCAGGATTCAAAATCATATTGTAAGTTATGCAATATATGTCAAAGGACCAGAAAACCATCGTGAAGGGATGAAATGTCCTTGAATCCATAAATGACACTGCAACCATTTGAGAAATGGGAAATTGACTTTGTGGGACCTATCAAACCTCAGGGAAAGATGGACATGCGCTACATCATCACCGCAACAGAGTATCTAACACAATGGGCATAATCACAACTAATCAAAGATAGCATGGCTGCTACGGCTGTGTTTTTGTTCAAAAATGTGTTGACCTGATTTGACCGTCCGAAGATCTTAATGAGTGATCGTGGAACACATTTCCTAAATGAAACCATCAGCGCGCTTATAGAAGAATTCTAGGTGTATCATTAGAAAATTACACTGTACCACCCACAAGCCAATGGGACTGTAGAAGCCTTCAACAAAATACTGGAGACTACGTTGACCAAACACAATGGGTATAATCACAACTAATCAAAGATAGCATGGCTGCTACGGCTGCGTTTTTGTTCAAAAATGTGTTGACCCGATTTGACCGTCCGAAGATCTTAATGAGTGATCGTGGAACACATTTCCTAAATGAAACCATCAGCGCGCTTATAGAAGAATTCTAGGTGTATCATTAGAAAATTACACCGTACCACCCACAAGCCAATGGGACTGTAGAAGCCTTCAACAAAATACTGGAGACTACGCTGACCAAATTGTGCAATGTACAACGAAGCGATTGGGACCTGCACGTACCTTCAATACTATGGGCTTCCAGGACAATGTGCAAGAAACGGACAGGAAAAATACCTTTCCGGTTAGTTTATGGCGTGGATGATTTCATGTCGACAGAATATATCATACCTAATCTACGCATAACAGTGATCACAGGGATGACAAACTGCGAAGCTCTAGAGGAAAGGCTTGCGCAATTGGAAGAACTTGAGGCAGAACAATTCTTGGCTGGGTTTCACCAGCAGGTACAAAAGCAGCGTGAAAATCAAGGCACAAGCACCATATCAAGTTGCGCACCTTCAAAGTAAATGACTTAGTGCTATTGTATCACAGTAAGTTTGAAAAATTTCCGAGAAAATTCAAAATGCATTGGTTGGGACCATACGTGGTTAAGGAGGTCACAGACAAAGGCATGGTCCAACTATTCAAACTAAATGGATAACCCTTCCTAGGCAAAGTAAATGGCAGCTGCTTGAAGCTCTACACGAGTGGGTCGACTATCTGACTAGCTAGCCGAAGCACAGTCTTCACGCTCTAAGGATCCGGACAAAGGAGCAGGACTATAAACATACACAGTAGATGTCGATACATTTGTAAGGAAATAATTTAGAAACTGAGGTCTCAAAATAGAGGATGTAACAGATTCAACAAATAGCGGCTCAGTGTGCTATCGACATCAGCACAATTCGAGGATAGCTGGAGGAACTCTGTGCCAAGATCGCCACACTGATAGAGTGACTCGAGGGCGAGTCACGATGTTTTTGTTAGGGGCCTATTGGGCATGGAATCCCCCCCGAAAGCATGTTTTGGGGCTCAAAGCCCATGCTTTGACCGAATAATGTTGTAAAGCTCCGCAAATTGCAGGCGCAGAAGTATGTTAGAGTCATAGGGTTGTCTGACCTAGTTTGTAATGTAATGTCGGCCTACACATGGTCTGTGGACCATGGGATTGTATAAATAGAGTGAGGCTCTAACTGTAAAAGATAGTTAGTTAGAGTGAAGTATGAGGTAGAGAATTAGAAGCATAGAGCAATTGTCTAAGTGTGTCTTAGGTCGTAGAGTAGGAAAAAGGCTCTGCAACTGAGTACGTAGAGGCCTAGTTGTTCACAACTAAGTGCATGGACCCCTGCAGCTGAGTGCACAAGGCAGAGTCGAGTCTGTAACCATAAAAGAGAATAATAAAAGAAGATTTATCCAAATTTTGTGTATCTATTCTTGAGTTATTACATGTTTGATATCAATTGCAAATATATTGTTTATTTACTGCACGCACTTATATGAATGATTTATATTGCTAAGTATACTTTACACATGCAAGTAAGCTAAGTTAATCGACTAATGGTGAAATACTAGTAAGGACTTGGGTAATAACATCGTTTACCCCCTGAATAGGAGTGCGCAAAGGTAGCATCTTAGGTTGCGAGGTACGGGAAAGTGTGCGTAGTGACATGTGTGCAGGGTCAAACTGCAAACCACTTGAACTCATCAGACATCTCCAAGGTGTGGAAACCTAGTTCTAACACCCTCCCATACTACTTCAGGTGAGACCTCAGTCCGCACTCTACGAACTATTGCCGAAAGGGCTATTAGTACTGAGATTTGTTTGGCTAAATCACCTCTGGACCTGGGTTAGGCCCCAACAAGCCAACAATATTGTTCTCAACTATGATACCATGTAGAAAATCCTGTATATTCACAAGCTCATGTAATTTACTAAATTAAAAGACAAGAATCTACTTCTACTTTCAACCAGCGTAAGCCAATAGATTGATGAAAACAATATGAACAATAAGAAGATAATTCAATGGCACATAACACAAGATGTATATGGGGAAATCCACTGCTCAAAACTCCACTATCTGTATTGCATATATCATAAATATGAGTGAAGATACAAATCTTGTTCTCACTAGAAAAATTTTGCACAAGTATGCTCAACTCTCTTAGCTCACAAGCTAGTTGAAGCCAATTCCTTAGCCTATTCAGTAGCTCTCCAAGCCCCTAATCTCTTGCATAATTCCTAAGATGAATTTCCTATATTTAAAGGGAATTCATGCTTCCAAAAATACACAATCAAAACATAGGCCCTTCTCTGATTGCATGCATGATCTATACAACTCAGTAAATCATACAATTGATAGTACATTGTCCCTGCACTCTAGTCTCAACTGGGTCTTTCTTAGAATCGACATGCATGAGTTTTTAATGAGGGAATATTCAGTTAACTAGAGTGCACTTGTGGATGCACTTGTGCACCAACTGACTGTTAACTCTCTATTAGTTCCTCAAATAGTTTGAAACTAATTTAATTGAACATAACTCAGTAAACTAAGTGATCTAATTACAACTCACAATTAAACTCATACTAGACCCCTAAAACTTAGGGAGAACATAAACATGACTTCATAAAGACTTCCAACTCAAAATTCCTTAGCTAATTAAGCTAATTAAGCTTAATTAACTATTTACAAGTTTCTATGAGAATAGAATTTGATTTTAATTATCAATTTAATTCAAAGGCAAATTAAACTGGAATTTCTTGTTGCCATTTATCAATAAAAAGTGTATATTATCATATCCTTATAATATCAATAAATATATTATTTTCAATGTACAAAAATCCTTTTTATATGCAACAATATTCCTTCGTTTCTACTCTAGTACCTGCAAGTTTCCTTTTTGAGTCCCATCTAATCCCTTTGTAGCTTCTCAATATTAGGTTTTAGAAATGCTATGTTCTAAAGAAACCAAATCATTCTTATCCAAACCACTTGTCATATTATCCTATGAGGACACTATCTTTACATGTTTATGGTTTTTAGTTCAACTTAATACTAATTAGTTATATATAAAAGCATAAAAAAATTTCCATTCCTTTTAACCAGATTTAAAAACTGTCATCCTCTAACCAAGGATTAAACTTAAAATTACTTAAGGGGCTCAAGGAATTCTCTTGAAAATTGAGTGAACATGGGTATATGATATTTTTCCCTTTTATGGTGAATTCTAACACCAACCCTATAAGTGAATCAAACCAAATCTTCTAAAATTAAAAGCAATCTAACATTTATGTGGCTTAATATCTCTACACTTTGATTCCTCCTTGTGGGTGTAATTTTATAAAGTTATACATCTACTTATCATAGATACTGTACATATTATCTATAAAAATGTCTACTATTGGATTTGACCCTGTTATGGAACCAGCTCAAGAAAAGATAGAAAAGATAGATCAACGCCTTAGAGTTCAGCCTCTTCGAGGGGGCAACCTCCTTTACATTACATAAATGAACAATTCTTGGATGATACAAAATGAAAAGACCCCCTTTCTATATATAGGAGTCTAAGTGGTAATTATATAATTAGAGCCTACATAACAATAATAATGTAAGGGCACAATAATAACAATAGTGGGCTTCTATGGGGCACAATAGTAACAATATGGGCACTACATGGGTACATCAATATAATAAGGGGGTTGTACTAATAACAATAAGGGGTTACACTAGTAGTATAGGGGCCTAACACATTCATGGAAGCTAAGAAGAGCTTCACGGAGGCCTCCACTTCAGGTAGCAAGGATCAACTAGAACCAGGGATCGATCCTTTAATGCTCATTACCTTTCTGGAGACATGCATGAAACTACTGCGTGATAGCAAGGCAGTCAAAGGGCTACAAGAACTTATCATTAGATGCATGGGGTCAGCAAAACCAGGCATGGTCCGAAAACTTGGAAAGCATGCATTGCGCACAGGAAGGGAGATGAGGTTGACTGCGCAAATAGGTGAGTAAGAAATGGATCAGGTAATCCTGGATCTACGTTCGGAAGCAAATGTACTACCAAAGAAAACATGGGAATGCATGGGCAAACCTGCATTACAATGGTCCCCTATTCAGTTATGAATGGCGAACCAACAAAAGATTTTTCCCATGGGAAGATTGCAAGGGGTGACAGTCGATATTGAAGGCGCGAGCGCACAGGCGGATTTTGAAGTGATAAAGATTGTCGATGACAAAAATCCCTATCCTGCGCTACTAGGAATAGACCGGGCTACTGATATGAATGGAGTCATAAATCTGAAGAAGTGTAAAATGACCTTTGAGAAAAAGTCACTACGCTTAGTAGTACCACTAGATCCAGTCGAAGGAGTGATACAATGAATCGATGCGCGAAAACTATAGTGATGATGATCTCGACTGTATCTACAAGATAACTGCACAAGGAGAGGATTGGGTGAATTCGTCTGCAGATGGAAGGATTTCATGGGAGCAAGAAAGCTCCTGTACTTCGGATTCAAACGAAGAGATAGAATGATGGCAGAATTAGCTGCACGAAGTAGCAACACTGAATTGCAACATCATGATCATGTTATTGCGTTGCGTAATAATAAAGGCAAGGGAGCTGCCAACATATGATGGATTGTCAATGGTAGATGAATTTCTGAGCAAATATTAAAGCGCTGTACCAGAACAACAACGGTTTGATGCGCTGAAGTGGGCACTGCGCGGAACACCTGCATGATGGTGGGGTATGCATCAAGGAAATTTTGAGGACTTGAGTGGATGCAGAAGGATGATGCGCCTATGTTTTGGAAAACCACAAATACGACTAGTAGATAAATATGATGGACGAGATGATCCATGCACGCACCTCGCAAAATGGACCAAGGTCTATGGGGAAGAGCCCCACCCTGAATGGGTACACTCATTCTACCATACCCTGGACGTCATACCCCTGAATTGGTATACAGAGACGGAGCTGTTTCATGGTACGGGCGAATGGGATGTATTGCGCAAGGGATTCTTCTTAACATTCACATTTGAAGATCGTTGGTCCGATACTGTTGACGATGCACTACAAGCAGTAAAAGCCGCTATATTTAAAATACCATAGGAGCCAATGGGAGTACTTCAGCCATAATGGGCGACACAGTTAAGCAGCGCATTGGAGTGTTATAACGTGAATGTTTAGGAGGATGATGAGGACCCACGGGACATTAACATTTCAGAAAAAGAAGGCTCTCGCGAGATTCATGGCCCATCACTTGAAGACCCTGACATCACCACGTTGCTAAAGATGAAGCAGGTCAACATTGGAACGGAGATAGAACCAAAATACACAACGCTTGGGGACTACTAGGATGATGCCACGGTCGATAAGGTCACTGAGTTACTCCGTGAATACCAAGGCTTGTTCTTGAACAAAATTACAGACTTAAGAGGGATCGTTGGCGATTTAGGGACGATGAAGATCACCCTTAAACCTAACACAAATCTAGTTAAGCAACGACTTTACCGCTTGAATCCAAAGTATAAAGAAAAGGTTTGCGACGAATTAGACAAAATGCTCACAGCCGGAATTATTGAACCAATGGAAGAATACGACTGGGTGAGTCCTATGGTAGTACAGGAGTAAAACAGAAGGGTGAAATAAGAATATGTGTAGACCTCAGAAAGCTGAACGATGTCTGTGTACTTGATCCATTCCCAACACCATTCACAGATGAAATACTAGAGAACGCTGGCGGTCAGGAAGCATACTTGTTCATGGATGGGTTCTTAGGGTACCATCAGATCAAGATCGCGCCAGAAGATAGGAGAAAGACGACCTTCACAACATAATGGGGATGCTTTCAATACACCGTAATTCCGTTTGGACTGAAGAATGCACCAACTATATTTCGCGCATCGTGGTAGCCACGTTCAAAGAATACATCCACAAGTTCTTGGAGGTCTATCTGGATGATTGGACTGCTTTTGGATTAGTTAAGCACCATGTAGCGAGCTTACGCTTGATGCTGGATACTTGTCGCTGACACCAAATTGCGATGAACCTGAAGAAGTGCACATTCCTCGTTCCCTTTGGAAACCTGCTCAGAGATGTGGTTTGCAAACGAGGACTGATGGTGGACCCTGCGAAGATTGCCATTATCATCAATTTGGAAGCATCGCAAAGTGTTAAACAACTGAGCGCTACCTTGGGACACATTGGATATTATAGGAAGTTCATCAAAAGTTTGGATGTCCTAAAGGGGAAATTTGGATCCGTGCCAATCCTGGTCTTCCCGAAATGGGACGTGGAATTTCATGTACATGTTGATGTGTCGTGTATCGTGTTGGGAGCCATACTCACAGAAGAAGGTGCGGAGGGTGTAGATCACCCGATCACATTTGCAAGTCGAAGATTGTCCAAAGCAGAAAAGAACTACTCTACCACCGAGTGGGAGGGTTTGGCAATGGTGTACGCACTCCAAAATACCGACACTATTTATTGGGAGGACATTCAATATGTATACTGACCATTACACGTTGAAATACCTGATGAACAAGCCTATGTTGGGGGGTGCATATGCAGATGGATTCTACTGTTTCAAGAATATGATTTTGAGGTCATAGTCAAGCTGGGACACTTAAACGCAGGACTAGACCACTTGTCACGAATTGAGACAGGCGAGGAACCAAAAAATTTGGAGGAGGGACTACTTGATGCACAACTCTTTGCAGTGTTCATCGCGGACGAACGCTTCAAAGATATAATCCATTTTTTAACAACAGGGACTGCGCCGAAGTAGTACTCAATCCAAAAAAAGAAGGAATTGGTGGTGCACGTGATGGACTTTTCTGTCATCAGGGGGCACCTCTATAAGATGGGCAACAATGAGGTATTGTGAAGATACGTACTTGAATTTGAACGAGGTTAGGTCCTCACGGAAGCACATGGGGGCGCTGCAGGAGGACATTATGCAGGATATGTGACCACACAAAATATTCTTCGCGCAGGATTATGGTGGTCGACCCTGCACCAGGATTTGAAAGCGCACTGTAAGGCCTGCGATATATGTCAAAGGACAGGAAAACCATCACTAAGGGATGGGATGCCACTAAATCCCCAAATGACACTGCAACTGTTTGAGAAATGGGTGATCGACTTTGTGGGCTCGATCAAACCTCAGGGAAAGACGGGTGCATGCTACATCATCACCGCGACGGAATACCTGACACGATGGGCGAAAGCACAACCGGTCAAGGACTGCACGACCGCTACGACTGTAAAGTTTTGGTTCGAAAATGTGTTGACATGATTTGGCTGTTCGAAAATCTTAATGAGTGATCGTGGAACACATTTCTTGAATGAAACCATGAACATGCTTACAGAAGAGTTCCAGGTGTATCATCAGAAAAGTACACCTTACCATCCATAGGCTAATGGAACAGTAGAGGCATTCAATAAAACACTGGAGACTGCGCTGACCATAGTATGTAACTCGTAGCAAAATGACTAGGACTTGTGCATACCTGCTGTGTTATGGGCATACAGGACAACGTGCAAGAAATTGATGGGACAAACACCATTCTGATTGGTCTATGGTACGGAAGCAGTCATGCCGATGGAATACATTGTACCTAGTCTGCGAATAACAGCGCTCACAGGCATGACGGACTGCGAAGCTCTGGAAGAAAGGCTCGCGCAATTAGAAGAACTCGAGGAAGAATGGTTTTTAGCTAGATTTCATAAACAGGTACAAAAGCAGCGTGAAAAGGCCTGGCACGACTGCCATGTCAAGTTGCGCACCTTCAAGGTAAACAACTTAGTGCTACTGTATGAGAGTAAGTTTGAAAAATTTCTGGAAAAATTCAGAATGCACTAGCTAGGACCATATGTGGTAAAGGAGGTCACAGATGGAGGAGCGGTCCAGCTATTCAAACTTATTGGAGAACCCTTCCGAGGAAAAATAAATGGTAGTCACCTCAAGCCCTACAAGGGTGGGCCGACTATCTTACTAACTGACCAAAGCACAGTCTTCACAACCCGAGGAGCCAGACAAAGACGCGGGACTATAAACACACACACCAAAATCTGGTACCAAAGAAAGGACACGATTCAGATGCGGAAGATTCAGAAGCATGCATGCAACAACTCTAGAAAATCACAGAAAAGTGCATTGTGGACTTCCGGGAAGTACGAGAACAATTGGAGGGGCTCCATGCCAAGATCGCCGCACCAGCAGAGTGACTCAGGACGAGTCACGATGATTGTGTTGGGGACCTGTTGGGCATGGAATCCCCCAACATCATGTTTTGGGGCTCAAAGCCCAAGTTTTGGTCAAAGGTTTTGGAAGACTCTATGAATTACAGGTGGAGAGCGCGAAGTAGAGGTTAAGTCATAGAGCTGTCTGCCATGAAGTAATGTAATGTAATGTAAAGTCATGTCGGCCTACCCATGGTTCACAGACCATGGAATTGTATAAATAGAGCGAGGCTCTAATTTGAAAAGATAGTAGATGATAGAGTGAGTAGCGAAGGAACGGTTCGAGCTTAGAGTAGGAGTCTAAGTGTATTGGGTTGTAGTAGTAGGAAGAGGCTCTGCAGCTGAGTGCGCAGAGGCCTAGTAGAGTCTGCAGCTAAGTGCGTGGACCCCTGCAGCTGAGTACGCAGGGCAATGTTGAGTCTGTAAGCGGGATTGAAGATTAATAAAGAGAAGTTGATTCTTATTTCTGTGTATTTGTTGTGCATTATTTCTTTATGTTTGTATTAGTTTATGTATTGCGCACATTGATATGATTGCTGAATATGCTGTAATAACCATAATCTTACACACACAAGTTAAGTAATTGGTTAATTAGCAAGGAAATTGGGTATTATATAGGTCGCGCCTAAGTAGGGTTGTGTGGAAACAACAACACAGGTTGTGAAATACTAACAAATGCACGTAGCGACGGGTCGGACCATGAACCTCCAGAAGCCCATCAGACATCCCCAGGGTGCGGAAACCTAGTTCTAGCACCCTCCCATACTTCTTCGGGTGGGACCTTAATCTGCACTCCACGGACTGTTGCCGAAAGGGCCAGTAGTACCGGGATTTGCTTGGCTAAATCACCTATGAACTTGGGTCAGGCCCATACAAGCCAACAAAATCCTATGGGAGCGACTGTAACTTCCCAATCACTGGCTGACAGTGTTGTGTGAGAAACTGGTCAAATATGAGCAGGCCTGTCTATGTGACTGAAAGAATTCACAAAATTTTCTCTGGATTTCGCATGCTTATTTGGAATTAATTTGTTTTTGGCGAAGTCTATTATCATAATTTTCTAGAAAAAAGTCGAGACAAGTCTTGGGGCCTCTAAAAGGTGATCAAAGTTGAAATTATAAAAATGATAGTCGAATGAGTGGATTGATTTGGTTAAAAAGTGATCCAGGTGGATATTAGTGGCCACTTGCCTATTCCACCTAGACCTCTAGTCGGTTTCACATATTTCCTTGATTATAGCAACATTTATCATTTTTATTAGTTTTTCGGGTCTTGAACTTTTAAAGCCGTTTTGACCCCTATACGATATTTTTTTGAGGTTCATAGCAAACTAAAATCCAATGGAAAACCCTGTATTACTCAGAGAGATCTTTCCAACGAGGTATTGTACGTGTCGAACGAAGATCATATGACCAAGTTTCAACTTCAGGAAGTTGACAACCAACTAATCCCAATGAGACCCATAAACTCTTAGTGTTCCATCTCTTAGGGTTAGGATTTTGGTTGTTTAGGGTTTTCTCTTGTTGTTAAATAATAAAAAGACATTTGATCCTTATGTTCAGAGGCAGGTAAACACCACATCTCTTCTTAGAGATAAGTTGTTCTCACCTGAGTTAGTTTATTTCCATTTTGTATGTAAGCATATTTCAGTTCTTTGATATTAATGAAATGAAGTTTTATTTCCGCTGCATTTCGGTATTTATGTTTGCATCTATATTCTATTGCATTCCTGTATAAGTTTGGATCAGTGGTATCAGAGCGGTCTTCTCTTTCTTTGGTTTTCTTTTCATGTCCCCAATGAAGTCAAGGTATAAGGAGTTAGGGCTTGAATTGGTTAAACCTTTGCAAGACTAGCCTTGCAAACCTCGATGGCATCCCATGGTGGAAGAAAAGAAACATGATGGAGTGGGAGATCCTTTCAAAATATTGCTCAAAGAAGCCGTCGAGCGACAAAGTAACGACATGATGGATAAATTTGCTCAGATATTTCGACGACTACCCACAAGCGATGCATCTTCATCCAATAGCCACTCTAGAGGCACCACTCCCTTTAAGGTACAAGTCAACTTTGACATTCCCATATTTGAAGGCCAGATAGATGCAGACACTGTAGTTAGATGGTTACATTTGTTGGAAGGATATTTTTCAGTTCATGACTTTTCCAATCAGGAAAATATTACTTTTTTCACTCTTCAAAGCTACCTCCATGTCAAGAACTAGTGGGAAACCTACTGTGAACAAAAACATGAGAGTGAACCCTCACTATTTTCAACCACACCCACTTGGAATTCCTTTCAAGATGCCATCAAGGAACAATATTACCATGTCGGTATCTATGAAGATAAATACATAAAGTGGACTACACTATGGCAGGGAAGGGACCGAGATGTGTCATATTTCACAAATATTTTTCATACCCCTTCGCACGAAGTTGGGTATCAAGGATTCTGAGAGGATTTTGGTACTCTAGTATCGTGATTTTCTGCACAAGTACATCTAGGACGAGATGGAGTTCTTAGACATCTCCTTGCTTGACGCTTCCTATCGATACATTGTTAATATTGAGCATAAATTTAAATAGAAGAAACAAGACTTTGGATCTACAAATCCGAAGCAAGGGAAAGATGTCCCAAATTGCAGAACAAAGGATAAAGCCAAGGAAGGGCAACCCAAGACAAGTTGTTGAAGCTGCAAGAAAATAACAACACCACGAAGACAAATAAGGACACAAGGAAATGGTGTGAGTTCCATAATAGCCCCACTCAAACCACAAGTGAGTGTCAAGCTAAACAGTCACTGGTGGCCAAGTTGAAAGCTTATGAATCAGATGCATGTTCTGACTCTGATTCAGAACCCAAAAAGAGAAACAACAAAGGGAAGAAAATTATTGATGCAGAGCCCAGTGCCACAATTTCCACCACCAATATCCAAAAGACATGGCCCGAATATCTAGAGGAGGGGGAAAGAGTCTTCCACTCACAAATGTGGGTGAAGGGTTCTTCACTATAGTTCATTATCAACAACAAAGCCAAAAAAACCTCATTTTAGCATAGGTTGTGAAGCAGTTGGGCCTATCGACAACACTACACCCATAGCTGTACACCATCGAGTGACTTCACCAAGTGTGATATCTCCAAGTCACCCAATAGTGCCGCCTTCCCTACAACATAAATCCCTTCATAGATGAGGTACTGTGTGATGTTTCTCCTCTTGAACTGTGTGATGTATTATTAGGCCAACCATATTTATGGAAGCATCATGCTGTGTATGAGTCTAGGCCTCCCACTATTATTATTTATTTGGGAAATAAGTTATATAGGATATCAAAGGTAGAACCACCTACGCCATATTTTTGATCTCTTGTGAAGCAATGCGGTAATATAATTTCCCAGACTAGGAAATTTATCTTCCTTATGATTCACCCTTAGGGAAAGAAGAAGATTGTGGCCACATCCATGAACTCTAGACATGGCTACTCCATATGGTAGAAATAGACGGACAAGGCCATGGATGAGTATAGGGACATCTTCACCTCACCCATGGGGGTACCCTTACATTGTCAGGTCAAGTATTCCATCGATCTGACACCGGGTGTGCAGCTACCATATGGGCCAATTTATCGACACTCTGTTACAGAGAATGATGAAATTAAGAGGTTGATTCATGAGCTATTGTATAAAAGGAACATCATGCCAAGTTCATCACCCTGTGGGAGCCTGATTGTGTTGGTACAGAAGAAGGACAAGACCTGAAGGCTCTATGTTTACTATCAGGTGTTGAATAACATCACTGTCTGGAATAGTTATCCAATCCCATAGACTAATGACCTTCTGGACCAACTCAAGGGGGCTAAATATTTCAGCAAGATTGAGTTGAAGTCCGATTATCACTAGGTACTAATCAAACCTTCTGATGTGTGTAAGATTGCCTTCAAATCCAAGGAGGGCCTTTTCAAATGGCTCGTCATGCATTTCGGGTTGACGAATTCCCCCACAACTTTCATGAGGCTAATGGACGACAAATTGTGGCCCTTCACCAACACATTTGTGATAGTGTATTTGGACGACCTCATGATCTTCAGGCAGGGTTGAGAAGATCACCTACACCATATTTGATAGGGCTTCCAAACCCTATGACAACACAAATTATGTGCTAATTTGGAGAAATGTACTTTTCGGTTCAATATTTGGGGTACATCATTGATGAGAGGGGTGTACATGTAGCCCAGCCAAGAAACAAGTTATTTAGGATTGACCAGCCCCAACCACTCTAATAGATCTCCACAACTTTCTGGGCCTTTCCAATTTATACGACAGGTTCGTGTTGGGGTTCTCTCATATCACTTGGCCTTTGAGTCAAGTCACCAAGGGTGGATGAAAGCAAAGTTATTTTGGTCTGAATCCAATTAGAAGGAATTTCCCGAGTTGAAGCATCGCCTCTGCTTTGCACCAGTGCTCACATTACCATACTTTCAACAATCGTTTGAGATTGAGATAAATACCTCTGACTATGCTATTGGTGTAGTTATTACTTAACAGGGGAATCCAGTGGCATATCATAGTGAAAAACTTTCAAACACAGTCCAAAAGTATCCCACCTATGATAAAGAGATGTATTTCATTGTGCAGGCTTGCCGGTAATGGAAGCATTACATTATGGGGAAGGAAACGCTTATCCACACTGACCACTGACCCGTGCAGTTCATACAAACACAAGGAAAGTTGCAGAACGATCGCCATAAAAAATGGTCCACATACTGCAACAGTTCCATTTGAACATTAAGTACAAGAAGGAAAACACTAATAATGCTGGATATTGCCTCAGTCGACCGCTGGTCATGATGCTGACCATTGTGCTTGACTCTTATGGACTCTAGACTTCGGGGTGGCTGCATCTTTATAAGAGTGATCCAGAATTCGAGAACACATACCAAATTCTCTTGGAAGGCAAGAAAGTTCTTGATTTTAACTTCCATGGTGCACTGTTAAGCCACCTGGGACATCTCTGCGTTCCTTCAAGTGAGCGTGCCAAGATGATTTGGGAGGTGCACTACAGTTGGGTAGTTGGACATTTCGGAGTAGAAAAAATAATGGCAGTGTTGTAGAAGTATTTTTGTTGGACAAACCTTTGATAGGATGTTGGAAAGTACATCAGATCGT
This sequence comes from Pinus taeda, assembly GCA_000404065.3. NCBI lineage: Eukaryota > Viridiplantae > Streptophyta > Pinopsida > Pinales > Pinaceae > Pinus > Pinus taeda. Next base: position 147,511 of record APFE030920767.1, on the reverse strand, counting down.
GCACTGTGTGCACCATTTCCAAACTGACTATCAAGAAGAAAGGCCTATATAATCCTCTTCCCATGCCTATTTAGCCTTGGGAATCCATCTCCATGGATTACATGTCACCTTCCTTATAGAAGCATGGAAACGACTACGTTTTCATGGTTGTCGACAAATTATCTAATATGACCATTCTGGCGGCCTGCAAGAAGAGTACCACAACAGAAACCATTGCTAAGTTCTTCTTTGAATGAGTGTTGGTACACTTTGGGATCCCACAATCCATTATATTAGATCGACAGAACAGATTCCTAAGTACATTATGGTCAATCCTCTGGTCAATGTTGGATACCAAGCTTGCTAAGTCAACAAACTTCCACCCCAAAACTGATGGCCAAATAGAGGTCGTCAATAAAATGATCGTGCACATTCTGCGCATGTACAACTCGAAGCATCCACACACATGGGATGAAAGCCTCCCCTTGTTACAAAATATTTTGTAACACCTCCTACACTTCCCTATGTCATACCCCAGAGTGCCCAAGACTTGGAAATTATGTAGTGTACCCATCCTGATATGTTGTCCAGATCCTCCCTCAAGAATTAATGAAAACATGCCTTGAGCCTTCCTTGAAGAAGTGAGCTCAAAACCTTAATTTCTAGGTCAGCGCATGTTGGGTGTAGATTTTATACCTGTTTCCTACACTTTCTTTCTCCAGTTTTGATCGTCTTTCCCTTTAGGCCAATGAAACTTCACATGTTAATCGCCTTTTCCTTATTAGAAAAAACTTATTTCGCTGTCACATTATTTTTCCATTTTTGCTGAATATAATGATGCAATATAACTTTTTTTGGCTAATTGGGGTAAGAATTGGAGAAGTCTTTTGGATCCTCTCCTCTTTTTTTTTTTTTTTTTTTTTTTTTTAAATTTTTATTATTATATTATTATTATTATTTATTATTATTATTATTATTTTTTTTTTTTTTTTTTTTTTTTTTTTTTTTTTTTTTTTTTTTTTTTTTTTTTTGTCAGGTGTTGCTTGCAAGAACGAGGTTATGGAGTGAACAATCCGCACTGATCGGTCTCAGATCAGGATGGAACAGATTGCTGTTACACTCTGTATGCTGTTATGGGTTACTGTTACACTCTGTATGCTGTTACAAGTGTCGCTGTTACACCAATTGTTGTTAAAGGTGACCGTTTTTACACCTCGGTTGCCGTTACAAGGATGCTGTTATCTAGTGATTTCTGTTACATCCCAAACTGTCATTTGACCGTAGGATGCTATTGCACTGTAGTTGACAACGTCATGGGTACTATTCCACGCAACAACTATCGGAGGTTATGAACTATTTATTTTAAAATTAATAGATCCAAGCGGTTGTGATCTTAACCAATGTATTTGAGTAGCATTTGTATTTAAGAACAAGTTATAACGATTTCTATTTTATGATCCGCATGAGAATCGTGAGATTCTCATGACTAATCTATTATTGATTTTGGGTATGTAATAACTATAAGAAAAACTTAATCTCTCATGTATGGAGACGACATAGAGAGCACTGTTATTTTGATCTTCTAACTTTTAATTATTTTTTAATATCAAAGACACTACAGTGATGCTGTTACTATTTCACATTTGATGTTTTAACTAATCTCGTGTTCATTCCTGCACCCCTGCTAGGGAGGAAGGGACCTCCTCTTTAGCAGGGACTGCAGCGGGAGAAGTAGCTGTATAACATTGTTTTTTTTTTTTTTTTTTTTTTTTTTTTTTTTTTTTTTTTTTTATTGTTTGTGGTTTTCTGCTATTGCTCTATAAATTGTAGAATATTTCTGCTTTAGTTCCAGAATTATGTTATGCTATTACACTGATTTGATTAAGTAATATGGTAGTTGACCAATTTGTGTAGTTATTAGTTTAGTGTGTGGTGTGCCCTTACTCTGGTAATCGTGAAGTGTGATTTCATTTCTGTAGAGTGTTTTAATTTCTGCAATTGATTCAACGACTTTCTTTCCTGTTTCTATTTTCACTCTTGGCTGTAGTGTATCAGAACAGACATTGCAAACTCCATTGAAATAAAAGACCTACGTTGAGTGGACAATTAAATGGTTGTGGTCTTGTTCAATTAGGATTGATTAAAACAACACTGCATTTTGGCGCCGTTGCTTGTGATGGCAGTTGACGATACAATTAGCCAAGTTGTTTGTTTGATGATAGAGTGTTCCTAGTCCAGAATCATTGGGCAATAAGATGAGAGGTAAGAACTTGCGCATCGCTCTAACATACCTGGGAGGGCTTACCTTTGGGATCATTAAGGCACTTAGGGTGTGGCATTTTGTTTTTTTCTTAAAGCGTGTTTTCAGCTCTTCAGTTGCTGGGCGCTAAGATGAGAGGTAAGAACCTGCACATCTCTCTAATATACCTGAGAGGGCTTACCACTATCAAAGAATGATACACTTAGGATGTGAATTAATACACATAGGGTCCATGTGTACCACTGTTGGAATTATAGAAATACCAAAAATACTCCCCACTCTAATTAGTCACAGGAAAAATGGGTCGTAAAAAGGAAAGGAAGAGTGTAGATTTGGGAAGGAAAAAATTTATCCATAAACTGATCTCAAAGGCAGAAAAATAATAGTCAAGTTCTCAAAGGGGTGCAAGGAAAACTTGGCCACAAAAAGCTGTTACTCTCAAAACAAGGACATAAACCTCTGATTCCTCTGTCTCGGGGACATACCATTCTAAAGCTAGTAAAAACACTCCCAAGATTAAGCATCCAATTTAGGAACAACAGGGGGGAGCTAGTAAACAAAATCTTAGGAATGAGGGAAAGGGGAAATTGAAGGGGGACATCAAAAGCCTAAAACATGAGAGCACCTATTGGTTTATCAATATCCAGATTCAGGCATCACAATGAAATTTCTAGCCTTGAAGTCGCCTGAGCCATCAATTTCGCCTAAAAGAAAATCACAAGAATAGTTTGAAGAACGTTTGTTACAACTAGGATTATAAGGGTTAACAATGAGGGACAAAAATAACAACAACACTAAAACAGATGCTACTGTCACTGCCTTTGAGTTCCCAATTGGGTATATCAGAGGCGAGGATCCCATGAAAAATATTCCTTTATCATCCTTACCATATTTTCAAGGAATGACTGTAGAAGACCTTGATACCTTATTATTAGAATTCGATGTCTTATGTAGGAGTTATGACTATGTTTCAGATGCTCAAAAATTGAAATTGTTTCATTCTACTCTAAAAAGAGTAGCCCTGAGATGGTGTTGGGACAAGGTCCCCTAGGGCTGATTTTGGGGTTAAAAGCCCAAGTTTTGGGGCAGAAAGCCCAAGTTTCTGTATATAAAGTATAAAGTCTCCGTAATTTGTGGTTGCGAAGCGTGTAGATGTAAAGTGTCATAAAGGGTTTTTGCCCTTCTTTTGTGTAGGTTGTGTCGGCTTTAGAAGATCCACCCATGGTCTGCGGACCATGGGATTGTATAAAAGGAGAGTCTTAGAAGAGTCTAAGGCAGTGTTTTCGAAGTGAAGTCATTGAGGGGTCGGTAAGAGAAAAGAGGGAAGAGTATTAGAATATAAGAAAGGCTCTACAACTGTGTGCGCAAAGGCCTGGGGTAGAAGTCCACATCTGAGTGTGTGGACCCCTAAAACAGAGTGCGCAAGGTAGTTAGAGTCTGTAAGAAGATCTGAAGTACTAATAAAGAAGATTAATCTGGAAATATCTGTGTTTGATATATTTACTTTTGTTATGAACAAATGCGGTTATGTTATGCTAAATAATGGTTTCATGGTTTAATGTTGTATTGATGCGCAAATCTATATGTTTTTCATTGTTACCTGTACACAAGTAATAATATCTATTTACACGAAGAACATATTAATGCATATTGAAGTTATTAGATACTTAAGCCCATCTGGGTAAATACAGATGTAAGAGTAATTACAGAAGTGCGTAAGTGGTTAATTTTCCTCGTTAGAGTCTGTGAACAACAGTCGTAGAACTTCGCAAAGGTCTAGAGGCTGATTAAGAGAAGTATAACAATAAGCCATAAAAGGCTTATTGATCAGTGCGAAGGCAGAGTTAGGGCATGAAACGACATCACTCCCATCTCTTGGGTGTGGAAACTTGGTTCTAGAACCCCCCCATACTGCTTTGGGTGAGACTTTAGTCCACGCTTCGCAAATTGATGCCGAAAGGGACAATAGTGTAGGGTTTTGTTTGGCTAAATTAACTCTGAACCTGGGTCAGGGCCCACTAAGCCAACAAATGGTTCTGTTGCTGGGACCGGGATTTGCATAAAGAGATGTGTGATGTCACATCACTGAAATTCAACTAAGAAGGAAATTGAACACTGGTTGGATAGGAAAATCCATGAATTCGCGGCACAAGGAAACAAAAATTTGCGATTGACGAAAGAACAGTGGTTGGACAGATACCTGTACATAGAGATACATGAAATATTCTTCTGTTCCTTCCCGGTTGAATTATACGAGTGGATCGCTAAATTGGTAGACAACCAAGGAAGGTGGAGGCTTAATGGTCTGATAGTGTGGACCCCAGAGTTAGTGTAGAGATTGGAAGCCTCGGAAGATAAGACCACATGCGCTGTTGATCACTGACTTGATCGTATCATATGAGGATTCGTGAAAAAGTTCATGGTCGATACTTCGGTCAGTTATAGAAATAGAGCGCCGCTTCCTCAAGGGATCGAAAGGTAAGTATTTCAAGTCTTTAAATACTTGGATTAAGATCCTCTTGTGTGAAAAACATGTTATGCAGTTACCTTGATGTTTGGAGCTACATGAAGTGGAATAATCTTTAGGCATAGAGGAAGAACAGGCCCTGAATATAGCTCGCTAAACGAACCTCCTTTGAGTGACGACGAGGAAACAACACAGGCTTCACCACAGTATGTTGTTCAGTTAATAATATGAGGGTTCCTGTGAATACCCCATCCACCTTCCCCACCTTCGCATCATACACCTTTGTCCACACCGCCACAGTTCAATATGGAGAATGTAGTAAAGTTCCCTGTTTTCAAGGGTTCGGGAAATGAGGAACTAGACCAGTTTTGGTTTGTCGCGAAGGTTGTATGGGAGGCTCAAGGTATAATAGATGATCAAATGAAGAAATAAATGTTGGTCACTGCTTTACAGGAATGTGCACTGACATGGTACATTAGGTACTACACTGATAACCCGATGGTTTCATTAGCATATATTCAGACTGCGCTGAATAAGGAATTCAGTAGGCCTAAGTCTGAAGCACAATCAATTGTGGGATTCAAGGAGATCATGATGAAGCCTAGTGAAACACCCTGGGATCTGGATCATAGATTGAAGTGCACGATCCACAAATCCAACGTGAATCTTACGGATGGGCAACACCATGAACAGTTTGTGGCTTCGCTCTTGCCTCATCTGAGGGTTGCTTTATCACAACAAAATATTGGGACCTATGTGGAAGCCCTAGAGATCGCGGCGATATTGCATGAGACACCGATGCAAGATGATATTTTGGGAGTTCATCAGATTCACATGTAGTTGCAAAACCTTTCCCTAGAGTTTCAGATTCCGAGGAAGGATAGAGTGGTTCGGCTAGAGGTGCATGAAGAAGTTTGGTGCCTGAAATGAAAAAGTCAGGGGCATGACAAAAATCACTACCCAGTCTTCACGAATTATGTTGCAGTAGGAGGGCCGATGCCTCTGAGGCTGGAAGCTTAAGCAGGGTCAAGTATAGGGCCCACACTATGGTGTGCTATCTATCAGGTAGATGGAAAACATGTGACTGACAATTGTCACCTACTGCAGAAATTTGTACAGACACCGCAACAACTCTTCTGCAAGTTCTGTCAATCGGTGGGGCATGATGAGTGTAACTGCCATAACTATGAGCTAATGATGGATAGAATGACCGCATCTAGTGTGCAGACAGAAACTCGGCCTCCAGAACAAGGCGCTGGGGGAGGCGAGGAGGATTTCAGGGGTGAGGGCGAGGCCGAGATGGAGGAGGACCTGGTAGAGGTAGAGGACATGTGATTTGCTACAAATATGGGGGACCAGGACACTATGCGCGAGAATGAACGAATCTGATGTGCTTGTGTATAGATACTGCACTTAGTTTGACCACGTGACAGAAGACTGCCTCGTATTAATAGCTAAGATATGTAAAAAAAGGGGCACAACCTCAACAACTAAACCAAAATTTGCAGATGATGAGGGCTGAACCCCACAAATAGGATCCTAATGTGAACATCGTGCTACAAAGTGGAATGTCGACTAACGAAAACAAGGAAAAGAAACCTGAAGAAGGTGGATGGGTCTGGAAGGTCCCAGAAAAGGAGGTCAGGTTTGATTTGGAGCACACGAGGGAAATATTTGTGGAAGCAAAGAAAACCTTTGTTGAGGCTTCTACCTCAAGAAGTTAGGATAAGCAGTGTGAAGAAATGGACCCATCCATGCTTACTACATTTTTGGAGACCTGTATGAAGCTGCTTTGAGATAGCAAGGTCATAAAGGGATTATAGGAGTTGATGAATAAATGTGTCGCTAATACTCTTGATGGACCACGTGTGGTCAGGGAAATTGGTAAGCATAAGGAAAGAACAGGGCGGGAGATGAGACTCACTGCACAAATAGGAGAATATGAAATGGACCAAGAGATTCTGGATCTAGGGTCCGACGTAAATGTTTTGACTAAACAGACATGAGAGATAATGGGGAGACCTAGGTTGCAGTGGTCTCCTATTCAATTAAGAATGACGAATCAACAAAATATTACCCCCCTGGGAAGATTACAGGGAGTGACAGTCGATATCGAAGGCGCGAGCACTTTGGTTGATTTTAAAGTGATAGAGATTGTGGATGACAGTAATCCCTACCCTGCGCTCCTTGGGATCAACTGAGCTATCAACATGAATGGGGTGATCAATTTGAAGAAGTGGCCATGTCATTTGAAAGAAAATTTCTCCACATAGTAGTACCATTAGACCCTGTAGAAGGACCGTGCTACATTGAACCAATCCACAATTACAAAAGTGATGATGATTTGGACCAGATTTATAAGATAATAGCACAAGATCAAGATTGGGTGAATTCGATAGCTGATAGATGTATTTCATGGGACTGCGACAACTCCTCCACATCAGATTCAGATGAGGAATTGAAACGCGGGCATAATAGATTGCATGAAGTGTCTACGCTACGATGTAACATGATGACCAAATCACTGCGTTGCGTATCATCGGAAGTGAGAAGTCTGCCTTACTATGATGGTTTAACTGGCATTGATAAGTTTGTGGATGAATTTGAAAGGGAAGTGCTGGAGAAGCATCGCTTCCAAGTTTTGGACTTGGTGCTGTGCACTTTTCTTGTAAGATAGAGGGGTACACATAAAGACAACTTCAATGCATGATGCGAATATAGAAGAATGATGAGGGTGTGGTTTGGTCGCCCAAAGGTGTGATTGATAGAGAAATACAATGGAAGGAGTGACATGCGCAATCACCTACAATACCTATGAATTGGTACTTGGAGACAGAGCTTTGCCATGGCACAGACGAATGGGATATTTTGAGACAAGGATTCTTAATGACATTCAACTTTGAATATGGCTTTGAGTCCATTGATGAAGAATTGTAGGAGGTCAAAGCAACGATTGTTAGAATACCACAGGATCCCTTGGATTTGATTCAACCAGATTGGACCACCCAGCTGCGCCACGCGTTGGAGTGCTACAATGTGACCGTTGAAGAGGAAAACGAGGATCCAATGAACATTAATATTCCAGAAACAGAAGGACACCGCGAAGTTGAGGGGCCGTAGATAGAAAACCCAGATATCAGCAGACAACTGAAAACAAGACAAGTGAACATTGAGATAGAGGTGGAGCAGAAGTTTGCGAAGAGATGGGACTACTGTGATGATACTATGGTGGATAAGGTTGCTGGTTTGCTCCACGAATACCAATACTTGTTCCCTACGGATTTCTCAGACTTATAAGGGATAATAGGGGCCTTAGGAGTTATGAAAATTACATTGAAACCAGATGCGACGCTGATCAAGCAAAGACCTTACTGCCTCAATCCAAAGTATAAAGAAAGGCCTGATTAGAGTTGGATAAAATGCTTGTAGCAGGTATTATTGAAGTAGTGGAAGAATCTAATTAGGTGAGCCCAATAGTAGTTCAGGAAAATAAGCAGAAGGATGAAATAAGGATATGCATAGATCTCAAGAAGCTGAATGATGCTTGCGTGCATGATCCTTTTCCGACTCCGTTCATCGGTGAAGTGTTGGATAATGTAGGAGGACAGGGAACATATTCGTTCACTGATGGGTTCTTGAGATACCATTAGATTAAGATCGTGCCGAAGGATAGAAGTAAGACGACCTTTGAAACTGAATGGGGATGCTTTCAGTATATTGTAATGCCTTTTGGATTGAAGAACGCGCCAACGATCTTTTCATGCGTAGTCATCGCGACATTCAAGGACTTCATTCACAAGTTTCTAGAGGTATATTTTGACGATTGGATGGTGTTCGGGCTGGTGAAACACCATGTAGATAGCCTACGTTTGATGCTAGATACATGTCGAAAGTATCAGATTGTGCTCAATTTGAAGAAGTGTTTATTTTCTGTTCCTTTCAGAATCTCGCTGGGCCATGTGGTATGCAGACAAGGATTAATGGTGGACCCAACTAAGATAACAGTTATAATTAATTTGGATGTGCCAAGAAATGTGAAACAGTTGCGCGCAACGTCTGGGCATACATGATACTATCGAAATTTCATCAAGATTTATGCCCAAATTATCACACTGAAGAAGCTGCTAAAGAAGGATGCTACATTCTGTTGGAATGAAGAATGCTAGTGGAGCCTGGATGTGTTAAAGGAAATGATGGTCACCACGCTGGTCCTAGTCTTCCCGAATTGGAAGAAGGAATTTCATGTGCATTTGGACGCGTCATGTATTGTGCTCGGAGTAGTACTGACACAGGCTGGTGAGGGATAGTTGGATCACCCTATAGCGTTTGCAAGTCAGAATTTATCTAAAGCTGAGAAGAACTATTCAACAATAGAGCATGAAAGTTTGGCTATTGTTTACCCACTCAAGAAGTTTAGACACAACTTGCTAGGAGGACACTTTAAGATGTATACATACCATTCTACATTAAAGTACCTGGTTAACAAGCTTGTTTTTGGGGGGGAAGATATGCAAATGGTTGCTGCTGTTTCAGGAATATGATTTCGAAGTCATTGTGAAGTCAGGATGATTGAATGCAAGACCAGATCATCTATCACACATTGAAACAAGAGAGGAGCCTACTAATTTGGAGGAAGGATTGCCTGACGTGCAACTCTTTACAGTGCGCATAGTTGACAATCACTTTGCAGATATCATACACTTCCTGACAAGGGGGATGACTCTAGAAGTGTATACTAGTCATCAAAAGAAGGTGCCGGTGGTGCACGTGACAATTTTTTTTGTCATTGTAGGGCATTTGTATAAAATGGGCTCGGATGAAATTTTGCGATGTTATGTACGTAAGTTTGAATGGAATAGAGTCCTTGCTGAAGCTCATGGAGGAGCCGCATGAGGACATTATGCAAGAAAAGTAACAATGGAGAATATTTTACGTGCCGGGTTGTGGTGGCTGACATGCATAAGGATTCCAAGGCTTATTGTAAGGCATGTGATGCATGTTAGAGGACGGGCTGGTCATCGCAGAGAGATGAGATGCCTTTGAATCCGCAAGTGTCATTACAGCCATTCGAGAAATGGGAAATTGATTTTGGAGGCCCAATTCAACCTCCAGGAAAGAAGACAGATGCACGGTATATCATCACCGCGACGAAGTATTTGACCAGTTGGGCGGAGGCACAACCTATAAAGGATTGTACAGGGGAAGTATCTGTTATCACCAAAATAAGACCCTGATAGGCTACTCATCAAGTCAATCTCAGTGTAACTATTTCAAACCAATATTTTGGTTGAGGCTTAGCCTCCTCAGCTTGAGAGGGCTCTCTCAAGGGTTAATGATATTGATTAAAGATATAGATGGATGGCTAACACTATGGTTTGTGATTTTATATGTTTATAGGTTGAAAGATGGAGACTTGCTACCATTGGGCTAGGGAGTCAGTGGCAGAGATAAAGATAACAAATAGCTCTTCTTATAAAACTGAGGCTTGTATATATTTCAATGAAATAATAACACATTCAAGAAACTCTCAATAACTTGAAGTTCATAGAAGTCAGAGCATGTGGGCATGAATTCTGAGTAATGATACATCAAGGTATTCAAAAGGAAAGTATTAAAAGTGAGTCATCAAAGTTTAATACTTAAATGAATTCAGAGCATGAATAACCATGAATTTTGAGTAATAAGTATTAAAACATTGAAGAAAAACATCCAAAGGTAGGACCCAAGAACTCAATTCACCATAGTTTAACACTTAAAGGAAGTCAGAGCATGTTCCTCCATGAATTCTGAGTAATAAGTGTTTAGACTATGGAAGAAAAACATATCAAAGATAAAAGATAAAGCTCACTGAAGTACACTAAGAATCTCAGATTCAAAAAAGCTAAACTGCTTCTGTATATATCAGTCCCTTCACAACATTTACAAAAGTAGTCATTTTATATAACATTTTCCAACCCAGTGTACATCGAAGTTTACATTACTTATAGGAATCTAGCCTTTACAACAAGTCTTCCAAGTGGCTAGACCATTAGACTTCACAACTGACACCAAATCTAACTACTAACTAGATTCATAAAACTAGGGCTGACACCGTTTCGAATTAAGAGTTAGAGTCCTACTATGACTCAAACACTTAATTATTATATTTAAACCAAACTAATCCAAATCTTCCTCGAAAGGAATCCTATGTTTTAACCATGCTAACCATCAACCAAAAATTAATATTCTGACTGCCTTCATGAAGTTACTTTGCCTATCATTTAAGGAGATATCAGTTTGATGACCTGGCACATGTAGACTAGTATCTTCAAACTCTTCCTTTAATTGAATATCTTCAATTGTCAAATGACTGATCTGATACTCTTTGTCATGATGATGTGGAATTGCTTTAAGTATGTTTTAACTTTCTTCCTCCTCAAGAAACAACCTTTTCACCTTCAGCCACTTCATCAACTAATAAAAATAACTCTGTTTTTCCTCAAAAATAAGGCTGCACTCCTGAGCTCCTATCTCTTGATACCTGATAGCTGTTACAAAAATGGAGGAGGTTTTTGTAGATAAGAATTTTTATAAGAAAAACTTCTCATAGTTTTTTGAAACCATCTTCAGTTGTCCGGAATATGCATTATAAAATCATGTATAAAACAGGAAAAATTCAGAATTCTGAAAATATGTCTCAAAGGAAACTTTGAATATCCAAATTGGTAGCACCTGGGAGAAATTTGAATGAGGTTTTTGTTCCTTTTTATGTTCTTAGAAAAAACCTCCTTCATAGTTTTGAAACTCATCTTCATTTTCCTGAAAATTCCTTTTGAAACCAACAACTAAAAATAGTCCAAGAAACACACAAATCCCCTTGCAGCTTTTGGCAGAAATATATGTAACATGTCTGGATGAAAGCTTGTGTGAAGCTGAGGACGTCCATGATCAGTTAAAGCTCTATAGGCTCCCATCCAAATGGATAGCCTTCTTTTTATGCTTTCATCTTCATGGCAATTTCCCTTTATAACCCAAACTTCCCTCTTAAAAATATGTCCGCTGTAAAGAACTATTTGGAAGCAAGTTGTTTGTCACAAAGTTAACTTTTCAAAGATGACAACTAACTGATCTTGTGTCATTTCTTTAACTTCAGCTATATTTTCCTTTGTATATTGAGGAGTCTCAAGAATAACCACTGATGTTTTACTCACTTGCTCTTTCACCTGCTTTCTAGGTTTCAGCTTTTATCTGGTCAAATCGAACTGTTGTCTTTTTAGCCATTACCTTCATGGGATACTCTACCCTATCTATTTAATGTGCAAAGTGAGATCTGCTCATTCAACTTGTCCTGATGATGAACCATAATGGTTGGTTCGAAACACGTCGACAAAAGCTTTTCTATGTGATTTTCGCCGAAGATTCTTCAAAAAATTAACAAATCTTTTTGACCTGGTCATTACAGGGTTACTGATTTCTACTGGTGGAGTTTCTTTAGCCTTAGGGTTAATGCTTGTATATTGATTTTCCATTCCAAAACCACATAAAAACAAAAATGAAGACCATTCTCTGTTGATCCTTTTGATTTCATGTAAAACTATCAATTTAATTAGACCATGATGAAAAAGGGAGATTTCATATCCTTGAGATTTCATTTGCACTTTATTTGCCATCTTAGCTATACTTCGATATAGGAAGAAAGGAAAATCTAAAGAAATCATACTATTAAAATGCAACAGGAGTTTAAAATGATATGAATATACTTTATGATATCTTCCCTCACAGGTAAAATACCTTTGAATGTTGAAGAGCAAGTTGGCATAGATGTCTTTGATGTAGTTCCTTGGAATCGTCTTGGTTAAGTCTATTTCTGTTAGCTCTGGCTTTAGAAACACTTTACATGGTTCCATGTCAAGTCTGAAGTTTTTAAACCATCTATCTTGCCCCCTAGGAATCTCTGTCACCAAAGCTACGATCTCAGGAGTAATTGGCAAGTTTAGGATTCCAATTTTTGTGTTTGAGCCAGTGAAATGTAGGGCAAACTCCTTTGTCACCTGAGTGTGTCCTCCCTACATTTTTTCACAAAATTTCCAACATCTTGTTTTTTGGAAGGCTTCCATTACTGATTTATCTCTGGTTAAGACCTCGGTGCTTTCAGGCTTTATTCTTAAACAATGACCAGACTTGTGGTTTTTCCTTTCTCCTGTCATATTTTCCTCTGAATTCCTGTAACAAATCAGCCTCGCTTGAATTTCTGTTTATCAGCCTCTCTTTCTTATGGTGGTCAGCCTTGCTTGTTAATGGTTATCAACCTCGCTTGAATTATAAATGAGAGAAGCTTTGGTAAGAGATCACCATTAGCTTATCATTAGAAACTGGTCTATTTGAGTGTTTGCATGAAAACTAAAATAAGAAACCAACCAGTCCTTTTGAATTTGAAATTACCTATCATGATGACCCCTACCTTTGAAATGATGGATTTGGATGGTTGCATGCTTAAGAACTGACTCCTAGCTAACACCTAATAATGAAAAATTAATGGAATATGAAGGAATTGATGTTTTGACAAGATTGCCTACAAATCCATGCTTTTGTAGTGCGCTTAGTTTATTTTCAGGGAAAAGTGCTAAGAAAAGAATAACGTTTTCGTAGCACAAAACAGACCTTTTACACTGTTTGCGCTATGAAAACGTGGTTTCGAGGCTAATTCCAATTTTTTTTTCAAAATGGTTTAATATATGGGTTTTAAACATATGTCAGACTTCTAAAACATGGAATAAGGCTATTAAACTCTATTTGGATATGAAAATGAGTCTTTTGAGACTTCTAACCCTATCACTTACCCTTTTATCAAGACTAAAATGACTTTTAGACCTCCTTGAAATCATGACCAAAAGCAGAGTTGACACAATGATGTTTTGAGAATTTTTGGGTTATAACAACATTAATGAAGTTCCTCTTTGAATATGTGCTGAATAGGTTTGGTGGCCCAAATATTTTGATAAGCGATCATTGTACACATTTCCTTAATGAAACGATTAGTGTGCTGATGAAGGAATTCCAAGTTTATCATCAAAAGATCACGCCATATCACCCGCCAGCTAATGGGATGGTTGAAGAATTTAATAATATATTAGATGTTGTGTGTGGAGCATGATTGTTCAGAGGTCTTTGTTTCAGCCGGATGTATACCCCAGGAAGTTTTGTACACCCCTCCACGCGGGGGGGACTTGTCCCCCCCGCGGGGGTCCGAGGGCTAGCGGTCCCCCGGCGGGGGCTCGGGGGCAACGCCCCCGAAGCTAAAAACAGATGTAAATTTGCCTTGTAAAAGTATAGTAATTTCTAGTCAACCTGGGCCATTCATTAGGCGGATGATATGACGGTAGAACTTATGTTTAGTTTAGGGTTTTTTTCCTTAGAAGGAAACCCCTCTCTTTGTATGAGTGCATTGTATTTGAGGCTGTGAGATAGATGCGTATTCTGTGTGAGCGAGAAACAGAGAGGTGAGACTGTGAGAGAAGACATAGGATATTACAACGGATTTGTTGTAGGT
>APFE030920767.1:68945-132006 GCA_000404065.3 Pinus taeda | reverse complement strand
TCTGAAAAAGCAAAATGATGGCAGCTATATTATATTGTTATTGTATGTAGATGACATGCGTGTTGCAGGATCTAACATGCAGGAAATAAATGTGCTCAAAAGAAAATTGGCAAATTCATTTGCAATGAAGGATTTGGGAGCTGCAAAACAAATCCTTGGTATGAGAATAACTAGAGACAGGAAAAATCGTAAATTAACATTGTCTCAGAATGAGTACATACAAAAGGTGTTGAAAGATTTAATATGCACAATGCAAAACCAGTTAGTACACCTTTTGCTAGCCATTTCAAACTTAGTAAGGAAATGTGCCCAAAGACCCAAGAAGACATGGATTATATGTGTAAAGTTCCATATGCATCAGCAGTTGGAAGCTTAATGTATGCAATGGTCTGGACAAGGCCTGATATTGCACATGCAGTGGGAGTGGTAAGCAGGTACATGAACAATCCAGGAAAGGAACATTGGATGGCAGTGAAATGGATTCTCAGATATTTGAAAGGTACCACAGATCAAGCATTATGCTTTGGTGGTTCAAACATTTCTCTACAGGGATATGTTGATGCAGATATGGCAGGTGACAGAGATAACAGGAGGAGCACTACAGGATATGTATTCATTGTTGGTGGAACAGCTGTCAGTTGGGTTTCAAAAATCCAAAGTGTTGTTGCACTTTCAACAACAGAAGCAGAGTATGTTGCTGCTACAGAGGCTAGTAAAGAAATGATTTGGTTACAAAGGTTTATGGGTGAATTGGGTAAGGAGAATGATATGGGCACGTTATACAGTGATAGCCAAAGTACCATTCATCTTGCAAAGAACTCAACATTTCATTCCAGAACTAAACACATACAGCTCAAGTACCATTTCATACGATCAGTGTTGGAAGATGGAGAGTTGAAGCTGGAAAAGATACACACTAGCCAGAATCCTGCAGATATGTTAACAAAAGTTGTAACAGGGAGAAACTAAGAACATGCTCAGTTTCAATTGGTCTTCAAGGATGACGATGAAGATAAGAAACAGCCAGGTCCAAGAGAGGAGTCATTGTCCAGCAAATGAAG
This sequence comes from Pinus taeda, assembly GCA_000404065.3. NCBI lineage: Eukaryota > Viridiplantae > Streptophyta > Pinopsida > Pinales > Pinaceae > Pinus > Pinus taeda. Next base: position 130,945 of record APFE030920767.1, on the reverse strand, counting down.
CAGCGATGGAGTTGCTACAATCATTCTCCAAGTGGGAGATTGTTGTGTGTGGAGCATGATTATTCAGAGGTCTTTGTTTCAGCCGTATGTATACCCCAGGAAGTTTTGTACACCCCTCCACGCGGGGGGGCGTGGGGGGGACTTGTCCCCCCCGCGGGGGTTTGGGGGGGCCCATCCCCCCCGGCTGGGGGGCTCGGGGGCAGCGCCCCCGAAGCTAAAAACAGATGTAAATTTGCCTTGTAAAAGTATAGTAATTTCTAGTCAATCAGAGCCGTTCATTAGGCGGATGATCTTACGGTAGAACTTATGTTTAGTTTAGGGTTTTCTTCCCTAGAGGGAAACCCCTCTCTTTGTATGAGGGCATTGTATTTTGAGGCGGCGATAGAGGTGTATTATGTGTGAGCGAGAAACAGAGAGGTGAGACTGTGAGAGAAAACAAAGGATATTACAGCGGATTTGCTGTAGGTTGTGTCTCTTCATTTTGCTAGATAATAGAAAGGAAAGGACTGGCTGTTCGAGGTGGACGTAGCCCAAACTGGGTGAACCACGTATATCTGTGTCTCTCTTGTTTTGTGCGTTTTCTGTGTTTATATTTCTGCAATATTTTATGTGTTCCATTGCTCCGTAATATATAATTTTCTAACATTTGAGAACGCGCTGACAAAGGTTTGCAATGCACAAAGGAATGATTGGGATGTGCGTGTACCTGCGGTGCTATGGGCTTATAGAACTACTTGTAAGAATTTGACTGGACAGACACCCTTTAGGCTTGTCTATGGCATAGAAGCTGCGATTCCAATGGAGTATATTGTACCTAGTCTACACATAGCGACGTTCACATGAATGGCGGATCGTGGAGCCCTGGAAGAGAGGCTCATGTAGTTGACAGAGCTTGAAGAAGATAGATTTTTGGCTGGATTCCATTAGCAAGCCCAGAAGGAGCACGAAAAGGCATGGCACGATCGACACCTTCAAGGTAAATGATTTGGTTTTATTATATGACAACAATTTTGATAAATTTCCAGGAAAATTTTAGATGCATTGGTTGGGGCCATATGTCATGAAAGAGATTACTAATGTTGGAGTAGTTCAAAGGGTGAAATTGAATGGAGATCCATTCTCGGAAAGGTAAATGGTAGTCGATTGAAGCCATACACCGGGGATCAACCAAATGACTATATGATAGAAGCACAATCTTAGTGCTCTAGGCAGCTGAAAGGAGGCGCAGGACTATAAACTACACTGCCTGGGTTGTGGAGTTGCATGACTGGGGGGATTGCACGAAATGGAAAAATGTCACAACATCAACAAAAGCACGATGGAAGCTGCACTATAGAAGGAGAGACCACGTAGGGCGACTAGAAAGTGACCGTTATGGTCACTATTCATGATTTGACAGTGTAAAAACAACTAAGAGGAGCGGGAGGTGGGGGGGGGGCATTTAAGGCTGAAATTAAGAGCGAGATCTTTGAAAATCTACCGCCAATCTAGCACATATGAGTAGATTTTGGGGAGAATAGTCGGATTTGAGTTTGAATTTGCCTATAAATTATAGATGGACAACTAACAAAAAACACTTTTCATTCTGAGAGATTCTGTGTTGTGCTATCAGTTGTGTATGAATCCTGTGGTTTTTGAGGATTTGGCGGCTAGTATAGTGTTTGACAAGTTACTTAAGGAAACCTAGGAGCTCCTTAACAGCCTCATGTCGGTGCCCGTGGAAACATCTAGTGCTGGAGGATCTATGGCCTCTGAGGGAGCTTCCCTTGAGGTCGTAAGTGTAGAGGTGCCCACTGTGGTACCAAAATCACCAAGGTCGCTTAGGTTGAAGCCTACGCCAGCAGGAGAGGCTTCCAAGACGAAGAAGGGAAAATAGAAAGTGACATAGCCGGTGCGTGAGTCACCATGGAAGCATTAGAAGAAAGAGAAGTCCACAGCGGAGGAGAAAGGCAAGGTGGTAAACCTAGAATCCAATGAGGGTGCAAAAGAAACTAGTATGGGTGTAGAGGACATTGATATTGAGGGAGTAGACCCTATCTCAAAGATACCAAAAAACATCCCTCTACGCTGGGGTAAGGTGAAGGTCCCAAAGGTTCCAGAAGAGGGAAAGTTTCTCCTTCATACACCCCTGTTTCTAGAGAATATCATGTTTGAAGGATTGCGCTTAGCGTGTGTCCCCCATATAAAGCTTGAAGATTGGGACTTGGCGGACACAGAGCGGTTCCCTCTCCTGGCTACTGATAATTTCATGCAAAGAGTATTCTACAAGGAATTGGGTGTCATTGCGCTGGAGCTGGTGAAGTGGATTTGTGAGGTGGAAAATGCAGGATTGCTGAATCTGCTATAGGTGTTGCATTACCACTGTGCTCCCATAAATTTCATAGTTATCAAACAGTTGCTTTGCCTGGTGCATGAAGGGTGCCTGTGGTTGGAGGAGCCAATCCCTATAACTGATATGCTGATCCATAGGATCACCCTACTACCCCATTCAGGGCTGAATTTGGCAGAAAGATGGGCGAGCGTGACCTCGCCAAAAGAATGAAGGACAAGTTTAAGCTTGTCAAGAAGTCATGCGGATACTCAATTTCGAGTATTATAGAACCCGCAGTGAAGGTGGCCACCTAGATCTTGGATGGAAGGTAATGTAGAAGTGTCACACAGATGAGGTGCCGACACCGGTTGTTTCATTAGCAACCCAGTGCATGGAGGGTGTACAATTCAATTGGGCACACTACCTGTGTAGCGAGTTATCGCGAACTGCAGGGAGGCATAGGACCACATCAAAACGTTACACTACTCATGGCTGTTGCTGTCGATTGTGTTAGTTACATGGGAGTTGCTAGAGGACAGTCAGTTTCCTCCGATCGCGAAATATTTTCCAGAAGTAGCGGATGTTGCTTCGCTATGGGCGATGAAAGACACTGAGCGGTTCTGCGAGAGCAAGGTATTCTGGGATTTTATGGAGATGAGCATCAATATGGTGATCAACCGCAAGCCAAGGCTATCACTAACTGTCTTCGAGCAGTTGTCGGGATACACGGAGTTCAAATCGGGCTTCCACTGTATCTCCATTCGGGCACAAAAGGACCCAGAATAAAAGTGGTATGATCTCCCATATGTTATGACGGACGATTCCATAGCAGCAGTCTTTAATCATTGGCCAGCTGAGTGGCGCACGACCTCAGATTTTTCCACTGGGTCTAGTAAGTCTATGGGAAAGTAGAAGAAGGAAGAGGCCTGGTCGAAAATTCAGTAGGTGGATGAAAAGAGAAAGAAGGAGGTTGCAGAGAAGGCATGCGTTGAAGCGGAGCGCGCTGCCAAGGAACAGGAGAGAGAACACGATTCTGACAGAAGTCAGAAATCCCCTTCACCACAGACAGAAGAATAAGAACTATCAGAGTAGGGTGGTGCAGATCTGGAAAACACTCCCTTTCGGGTGAAGCGAAATAGGGCGAGGAGAAGGAAGGGCCAAGAAAAGAGTCCAAGGACACCAAGTCATCACTAGACCCGATCACCTTGACACAGGGCGACTTGGATGACATCAGGGATAAAGTAAGGGACACGATGGCAGAATTGCTACAATAGTTCAAGCAGGAGCAAAAGCAAGCCTTGGTTTCCATTTAGACGGGTCTGCGTGAGTTGCAGATCCAAACTACTCAACTGCAGGTAGGTGTAGGGTAGAGTAGCGCGGCGTCGACTAGTTTGGCGCTGGGGATCACTGGAGTAGTGGAGATAGTTCGCTCCTTGGATCCTCAGGCCGTCACACTGCCTGATGGAGTCCTAAGTGCACAAATAGATGCTGACAAGGTTTCCTTAAGGAGCATTGGTCTCAATTTGGTTGTGCTCCCAACTGAATTTCTTCTCACGCTGCATGCAGGTGTGATTACGGAACTTAGGGCCCGAGAGCAGTGCGTTCTGAGTGTGATAAATGAGTAGAAGGTTAACAACGAATAATTGTTCGTTGAGAAAAAAGAAGTGATAGAAACCTGGAAAAAGGTCCAAGAGAAGAATGAGCGCACCGTAGCGGTGGTAGAATTGTGCAGAACCGTTCCAGAATTACACATCCCCAAAGAGGCGCTTGTGGATGCCAAGATTTAGAAGTTGGATGCAGGTGTACATGATGCTCGGGCTGAGATGGCCAAGGTTCAGTTTGAGTTGAACCTCAATATTATAGAGCTCGAGTTGAGGGCATAGGCTTCAACTCCACCAGAGGTCAAAGACCAATGTGAGACAACTGTCAAGAATGCAGTCGTTGCAATAGATGCTGTGGTGGTAGAATGCATTGCGCTCTTCGAGCAATCGATGGAGGTAATCACACGTCTATAGGAAGATCCCACCCTGTAGCGGTTGAATATTGAGGTAAGGTAATTACAGTAGTAGTATGATGAAGCTAGAGTGACGACACGCACTGTCGCCATCACATAGAGATTGGCCAAATTTTAGGAGGCAAAGGAACTGAAAGAATAGGTGGAAGCAGCGTAGTGAAATTAGGTAGTCCTCAAGGCCAGATTGGTGCCTTGGATGGATGAGGCCTATGTACTCTCCACCACCATTAGGGAGAAGTTGGCCAAGCTGCAGAAAACACAACATAAGATCCAGGCAGATAGCGCAGGACTAGCAACGGAGAAGCTAGTGGAGTAGGTCAAGCAAGAGGTTATGCAGTGTACAACTAAAGTTGTAGTAGTACAAGTGGAGCTGGGAGGTCTTCGTAGAAAGATCTCCGTGCTAGCAGAGTGACTCGGGGGCGAGTCACCATATTTTAATTGGGGGATTGTTGGGACAGGGTCCCTTAGGGTCGATTTTGGGTTTAAAAGCCCAAGTTTGTGTATGTAAAGCATAAAGTCTCCACAATTTGTGGTCACGGAGTGCGTAGATGTAAAGTGTCATAAAGGGTTTCGACCCTTCTTTTATGTAATTTGTGTCAGCTTTAGAAGATCCACTAACAAACCATGGGATTGTATAAAAAGGAGAGTCTTAGAAGAGTCTAAGGCATTTTTTTCGAAGTGAAGTCATTGATGGGTTAGTAAGAGCAAAGAGCGAAGAGTCTTAAAATAGAAGAAATGCTCTACAGTTGTGTACGCAGAGGCCTAGGGTAGAAGTCCGCAATTGAGTGCGTGGCCCCCTACAGTTGAGTGCGTTGGGTAGTTAGAGTCTGTAAGAAGATCTGAAGTACTAATAAAGAAGATTACTCTGGAAATATCTGTGTTTGATCTATTTACTTCAGTTATGAATAAATGCGATTGTGTTATGCTGAATAATGGTTTCATGGTTTAATGCTATATTGATGCGTGAATCTATATGTTTTGCATTGTTACCTGTACGCAAGTAATAATACATGTTTACGCGAAGAACATATTAATGCATATTGAAGTTATCAGATACTTGAGCCGATATAGGTAAATACAGACGTAAGAGTAATTACAGAAGCATGTAAGTGGTTAATTCGTCTGGTTAGGGTCCGTGAACAACAGTTGTAGACCTTCCCGAAGGTCTAGAGGCCGATTAAGAGAAGTATATTGATAAACCCCGAAAGGCTTATCGATCAGCGCGAAGGCGGAGTTAGGGCATAAATGGACATCACTTCCATATCTGGGTGCGGAAAATTGTTTCCAACATCCCCCCATACTACTTTGGGTGAGACTTCAGTTTGCGCTTCGCGGATTGAGGCTGAAAGGGCCAGTAGTGTTGGGATTTGTTTGTCTAAATTAACGTTGAACTTGGTTCAGGGTCCATTAAGCCAACATATGGTTCATGGGGTTAGGCTCTACTTCTATTTGAACATGAAGCGACATGAAGGATACATTCTTATCAAAGTATCAATACTATTGCAGAACCAAGGACTTAAGAGAGGAAGTATTCAGGATGACATAGAAGGAGGATGAGAGCCTGGAGGACTACGTAGAGTGGTCTCACTATAATTTGCAGATGTTTGAACACAGTGATTTAGATCATGAGATCTTGAAGACCATATTTATAAGAGGAACGAGGGATGACTGCCTTGATACACTGAATCTACTAGCAAAAGGGGACATATCTCAACAACCATTAGCTGAAATTGTAAAGTTTTGTCTGAGATGCTCTAGAGGATCGTTGAAGGGAAGAAGCACAATCCGAGATGCCTCTGACTAAATACAAAAATTTACAAGTGGAGGAGTAACCAGAGCAGAGATCCAGAATTTATTTGAAAATTTCAAAACCGATATCCTCAATACTCTATCTACCTAGATAACAACATCACAGATCAAGAAGACACAAGGAGAAGCTGATACAACGTTGGCTGTGTTTTGCTTGAATTGCTGGAAGAAACATCCCTTGAGGGAGTGTGAAATGAACAACATCATCTTGTGCAATATTTGTGAGCTGGAACATTCTACAGGTCATTGTCTGAAGCTTCCCAGACTGAAAACAGTACTTAGGGAGTTGAGTGAAGAAGTTCAGTCCTCTTATTTAATCGCACCTAGGAGACCATGGCAGTCACGATCTCCAGGCATGTCCCAAGATTTTTCTTCTTTTAAATCATGGAATAATGCATATAACGCTCAACAATATCCATGGAATTACTCTGCTCCTTCTCTAGCACAATTTATTTCACCCTGGAACCAGTGGTCCCCCTCTCCATTTATTCAATATCCACCATCTTAACCATATCCTTGGAATCAAAATTGGAGGGGGAATGCCCAGAGTACAGTACCACTTGGATTACCAATGAAACAACAACTACAATTGATCCCTTTCCAAACTCCTATTCCTACACTGCTTGTGCGACCCCAACTACTTGTGCAACCTAACACTAACCCGAATAATAAAGCATCCCAGAGCATAGAGGCTCCGACTACCTTCTAGAATTACCTTATCACTACTGTTGGACTTGATGAAATTAAACTACGGCTGGGTAAGGAAATTAAACCAAATCACTCCCCTATCATTATCGAGGAGGAATGTGAACCTTCCAGAGGAGGTACAGTAGATCTTGAGGCGGCTGTTACACCTGTAAAAGCCGATACAGAGCAAATTGTTACCTCTGTAACAACAAACCCAAGAATAATTGTTACCGCTGAAACATCTAACTCAGGTATGGTTGATACACCTGTAGCATCCGATTCAACTGTTATGACTCAGGATCCTCCATATCCCTAGAGATTAACTAAGATGGGAATGACCTCACAACCCGATTCCGATTTCCTTAGGGAGTTACAAAACCATCACGTATGAATTCCTCTGCTACAAGCTATTAAAGAAGTACCTATTTATGCCAAAACAATATGAGATCTATGCATTAAGAAACCTTGAAGGAAGCCTATGGATCCTTCTACCATACACACAATGGAGAAATTTTCCGAATTAATGACAAGTATAATGATCCGGGAAACCCTACGGTTATTGTCTATATTAATGACCAGCCCATAACTAATATATTAATTAATCTTGGGGCCACCACTAATATGATGAAAAAGGTCCTCTTTACCACCTTAGGGCTACATGAGCTTAGACATATGCATACTATACTTGAATTAGTAGATAGGTCCCGTGTTAAACCCGCGGGGGTATTAGAAGACATAGTAATCACAATAGCTTCTTGGAGGTATCCGACTGACTTTCTTATCTTACAGATGAATTCCAACCTGGGGAGACATCCTTTGATCTTAGGGAGACCTTGGCTGGCCACTGCAAATGCATTTATAGGATGCAGATCTAGATCTATGATGATATCAGATGAGCAAGCTACAAAAAACCTTAATATTTACCCCCCAAAACCAAATATGCATTTGAACAATCCTTGGTGGGATGAATTTGAACTCGAATCAGATCTTTCCCTACCACTCCTCACTCTAGGAAAATGCCAGTATTTCAAGGATGAGACAAAATAATTTTTTTAATGGATTTATTAGTAACTCGCTTTCTGTCGCTTCTATTGAAAATTCAAAGGAGGAAGAGGAGGTAGAAGATATAAACTTTGAAAAAATGAGAACCACTGCGCATAATGACAGTAGTCCACTCGAAATAGAACTAGGAGAGTATCTGAACATTAACCCCAACCTGACTGCTGAGAAAAATAAACTGCTGTTACAACTGTTACAGAAATACAATAAGGCATTTGCATCAGACTATACAGATATGAAAGGGATTCATCCCAACCTGTGCACTCACTGCATTTATTTGAAATCTGGTTACAAACCAATTAGACAACCACAACGCTGCATGAACCCTATGCTGAGGGAGGTAGTGAAGGAAGAATTACAAAAACTCATGAGTGGTAACTTTATTTATCCAATATATGACAGTTAGTGGGTGTCTTTACTTGTCGTTGTCTCTAAGAAGAATGGCAAGTGGAGAGTCTATGTGGATTACAAACAACTCCATAAGGCCACTCAAAAGGACCATTTCCTTTTACCATTCATAGATCAGGTCCTTGACACACCTTCTAGGAAAAAGTTTTTTTTTTTTTTTAGATGGGTTTAGTGGCTACAATTAGATACAGATTGCCCCAGAGGATCAGGATAAAATGAACTTTACTTGCCCTTGGGAACTTTCACATACAAAGTACTCCCTTTTGCACTCTGCAATGCGCCAACAAATTTTTAGAGGGCAATACTGGGAATTTTTTTTCTGATTTGTTGTATGATTGCCTTGAAATATTCATGGACTATTTTACACCTTATGGTGATGCTTTTGAAACAACATTAGCTAATTTAGAAAAAACGCTGGAACATTGTGTACAGACTAATGTTGCTTTGACACTAAAAAATGTCACATGATGATGACTGAAGGGATCGTGATGGGACAGTACATTTCTACCGACGGGATCAAGGTAGACCCTGCTAAAATAGTGGTAATTCTGAAAATTACAACTCCCAAGATGCAAAAAGAGGTATGTAGTTTCTTGGGACATGCAGGGTATTATAGAAGGTTTATAGAGAATTTTTCAAAAATTACATCGCCATTTTTTTCTTTACTCATGAAAGATGTAGACTTTTTGTGGACAAGAAAGTGTGAGCATGCCTTTTTGACGTTGAGATGCTGTGTATTAGCAACTCCGGTTTTACGTGGACCTAATTGGGAACTACTGTTTGACATAGCTACAAATGCATCTGATATTGTTGTAGGTGCTGTTTTGGTCCAACTGGAGGACATGAAACCTTATGCTATTTATTACATAAGCAAGAATTTGACTCCAGATGAGCTCAATTACACAGTGACCGAGAAGGAATTCTTAGCAGTAGTGCATGCCATCAATAAATTTTGACATTATATCACTGGGTATCAAGTACTTGTACACACTGACCACTCCGCCATTCCTTTTTTAATGAATAAGCCAATTACCAATGGTAGAATTACATGCTGGTTATTGCTGTTACAAGAATTTGATATCAAAATTGTAGATAAACCTGGAAGAGATAATGTAGTAGCTGATTTCCTTTCTAGGTTAACTATTGAAAACAATTGCATTCCTACTGAGGATTCTTTCCCAAATGAGTATCTCTTTGATATTTCTACTTACTCACCATGGTATGTAGATATAGCCAATTATCTTGCTGCAGGGAAGTTTCCACAAGATTTGTCCTGCAAGGAAAAGATAAAGATCATATAGTAGAGTGCTACCTATACCTGGATAGATGAGAATCTCTATCACACTGGACCAAATTTCCAGATTAGACATTGTGTTAGGGAATATGAGATCTTTGACATCCTTAAGGCTTGTCATGAGAAACCTTGTGGAGGGCACTTCACACACAAGAAGACATGATACAAAGTCCTTTCGACATGATATTATTGGCCAACACTATTTCAGGATGCCAAAAAGTTCATGAAAGGATGTGATAGTTTCCAAAGGATGGGCCAACTGCTACAATCAGATGAGATGCCGCTATAACCTCAAATAGTCTTAGAATATTTTGAGAATTGGACCTTGTATTTTGTGGGACCAATTAATCCTTCATCCAGAAAGAAAGCATACATCTTGGTATACACCGACTATGTCACAAAATGGGTTGAGGCAAAAGCACAACCAAAGCCACAGAGCAAGCTGTTTCATACTTCCTGTTTGAAGACATCTTCATTCGTTTTGGTATACCCAGGGAGATACTGATAGATGGAGGGCCCCAGTTTACATCCCATATGATCCAAAAGTTGGTTGGAAAATATAAAATCCATGATAGAATCAAAACACCTTATCATCCACAAGCGAATGGCCAAGTGGAAAACACCAACAAAGTCATTGATGGGATTCTTACCAAGACTGTGGATAGTCACCGAACGAATTGGGATGATAAACTTCCAGAAGCGCTGTGGGAATATAGAACTACATGGAGGAATACTACGAGATTCTCACCATATGAACTTGTGTATGGTAAAAATCCCTTATTCCCTATTCAGTTTGAAATCAAGACATTGAGAACAAGATTGCAGGTGAATTTTGATCTGGCTACAGCACAAAAGCAAAGGTTGAACCAGCTCAATGAATTGGAGGAGAAATGACTGTTTGCTATCCAACAAAAAAAATATTATCTAGTAGTAGAGAGATAAGTGGCATGACAGGTTCATCAAGAAGAAGAAGTTTTAGAAAGGCGATTGGGCTCTCTTATATGTTTCAAGATTCAAGGAATCGAAGGGTAAGCTCTACACCAAATGGCTAGGTCCCTATGAGGTAGATGCAGTCTTTGGTAATGAGATTGTAAATTTGGTTACCATTGAAAGTGTGAGGACACCATTGCTTGCAAATGGGCACTGCCTTTGGTTATATCATAAACCTGCTTCAAGGGATTCATTTGTTAACATTGTCATGAATTCGGATCTTCAGATTACAGGATCAAGGGAAAAACCCCTTGTGCTGCCAAAATTCTAATTTTTCAACAGGTGTAACAACTAAAGACAAACTTCTGTCGGTGGTTGTTACACATGCTAATATAATATATATATATATATATATAAAAAGAAAAAGAAGAAAATAAAACAATCTGGCTGTGACAACCTCTTTCGGGCACATACAAACAATTTCTGTAACAGTTGAAAACCACTCTGTGGCAGCTACTACACACTCTGTAACAACATTTTTTATTTCAAGCATATCCTAAAATAATCCTCTTACATGACTGTTTTAATTCTTTGCTTTTATCTTTTGTGGAAATCAATAACACATAACAATCATATTGGTTGTTACATCTGTAACAACTAACGACTTCTAGAAACAATCCAAGTAAATTATTTATTGTGATACACAACACACATCACCATGATTTAGGAGCAGTTTCTTTGACCTTCGGAATTAAATTCGCTTACCTCGTGGCCAATGTCTTCTCTCCGCGTCACACTAGGTACGTCATAAAATGGTAATATCACTATCCTCTTTTATTTAGTAATTATGACAATATAACGCGATATCCCTTTCGATGGCCGAGGTCGGCCATCACATTTAAGCTCGGGGGGATGAATTACATGATGACATGAACTTTGCATGACTTGTGAGCATTTAGAAACTGCAACCAAAGCATGATGATCTTGTAATCATGAGAATTTAATGATCGATCATTCCAAAAAAGGGAATTGTACCTCAGATTAAACCTCCCATAACTTAGCATTAATAAGGAAACGTTATTGTGTAGAACGAATCTTGATTGCAAATATCGATTTGAAATTCCTGCATGCATCACCCTACCATTTACCCACTGCTGAAGCGTTGCATCTTCACTTAAATCTCTCAGACAGAAGTGGAGGAGAATAGTTGCAGGTCTAGAACAACTGAGTATTGTGCCGATCACTTTAGAATTTCTCAACGGGGAGAAGAGAGGAGAACAACATTGAAATTGTGTAGCAATGGGTGGGGAAGAAATTCGACATGGACCAGGATCAATAGATGCATTGGAAAACTACCCCAAATCATGCAAAATTTTTAAAGACGCATGCTGGTTTGAGGTTTTCCAAAGGTTGGAAGGATCATACAGGGCCATTGCTATGGAATTTATGAAGAATTTAAAGAGGAATCAAATGGAGTTTTGGGGATTAAATCTAGAAGTTAAAGAAGAGGTAATTGCATGTGTGACGACATTACCAACAGAGGGTAAAAGGTGGTTTAATAGAAAAATTAATGACCCCTCCTTGAAGGGGGATTTTCTCCAAGGGGAGGAACGACTGGTGAAGAAAGGAAGGGGGATTGACAGGTTGTCGCTTCCCCAGCCATGGGCTAATGTTGCCTTTTACCTCATTAAGTATATTACCTGTGAGGGAAGAGAAACAATTGTATTCAGTTACTACTTCCCGTTGCTAAACCACCTCCAACATTGAAATTTGATAAACCTCTCGTACTTTTGCTAGAAAATATGAGGCATATGGCCGCGATCGTGAAGACAGTGGCGCATCCAGAGACTTGCATCACAAACCATGACCTCATCAAGCTAATTGTTCTAGATGCCATAAGTCACTAGGGTAGGATCTGGGATGCATTCATGAGAAAGAAGGCTATGACTACCCGCAGGAAGAAAACTGGGATGTCTGAGGAAGCTTTGGCAGAAGCCAAGGAGCAACCCTAGCGCTCAAAAGTAAGGGATGGAAAGTGACCAGTTGACAAGCTAATTGGTGATAAGCCACCAAAACAGAGAATAAGGGTTAGCAGGCACCCAGATTCCCCATCCATGTCTAAAAATAACAAGGAGGTAGCAAGGTAGGAAGTTGAAGAGCAAGCTCAGCCATATGAACCTTCATCACTAGGTAAAAACGAGACCCAATCCTTGCTACTTAAAATTGAAAGTTTAGAAAGAGAAAATGAAAAGCTAAGGAAGTAGTTAGTAGAGGATAAGGTAGAGGCAAGGGCCTTGAGGTTAGATACTTTGGCTGAGGTTGTAGATAGGGTCGGGGAGGAAAATGTTCTCAGTGCTGTGTGCACAGTTTGTGCGAAGGAACTAGTGGTAGCGGGGTATAGAGTCTGTACAATGGACATCTTTTCGAGGGAAACACAAACTAATTCCTTGGAAGCTAACACACACAAACTTGTTGAAGACACTGCTGTTACACAAGAACCAACAACTGAGACGAAGCATTGTACATAAAGTAATTTGGTAGCTGATACACAGGAACCCTTGGTTAACACTGCTGTTACACAAGAACCAACAATGAAAACATAAGCTAACAAAGGGGAAAATGTAGAAGCTGATATACATGAACCTGTGGTTGACACTGCTATTACACAAGAAATGACAGTGGAAAAAAATCCTAACTAATGGGAAAATGATACACAAGAAACTATGGATGACACTACTATTACAAAAGAACCGGCAGTGGAAGCGGACGCTGATCAGAGAGAAAAATAAGCTGTTACACAAAAATCCATTGATGACATTGCTGTTACACAAGAACCATCAACTGAAATGGAGTAGTTTCACCCTCGGAAGGTTTTCACACCTTCAGTTGTTAGTGCATGCGGGAGAACATCGGGTCCTGATGAAGGATGGTGTTCTGAAAGAATGTTGTTGATACCATAGTTACAAAAATGGAAGTAACAAACGCTCTTTGTACAAGAGGGAATGATCTCACCCAAGGCATATAAAAGGATGATGGATTCACTCAGGGAGAAATGGTTAAAGGAAGAGTGGGAGAGAGAATGGGAAGAGCGGAGGCATAAGGAAGATATGAAGAAGAAAGATGAACAAATGTAGCTGTTACAACAATAGGTTCTGGATCTAACAAATGATAAGACGAAGCTTCGTGAGCTTGCCTTGAAACTACTAGGATGTAGATGACCTTCCCCATCATATCCAATGTTTCTATGGGAACATTATTATTTGTTTAAGTTAAAAGAAGTCTTTGAAAACAGACCTTATTTGGGTTCTTTTACCCATATTTTTCTTGAAATTTTTCGTACTTGTGATTTTGATGAACAAAGCTTACTTTGTGAGATGTTTTTGCATAACATAATGTGTGAATATGATAGTAAAAATATGGTGACAAGTGTTTTCTCCTATATGGGGGATTTGCAGTTGCGGTCCTTCTTTTCTTTTATGAGGAATCAAATCAAATGACATCTGGCCATGAAATCAACTAAGACCAATGAAGAGGGAAACATTATGGATCGAAGAAGAACCAAAAATAATTTATGAACTGAGACATGAGTTTAAGTTGTTCTTGAGTACCCTGGGAATCAGAGAACAGTCAACCACTTGTAGAAAAAGGATTGTGGGGATTTTCCTCAATTTGTATGCACAAATGAAAAGTTGAGCGTTAATAGGGTGCCTTAAACACACCGAGGCCTTTAGTGCCAAATTACAAGAAGAAGATCCTTTTGAGTTCAGGAATTTTGTGGTTGTTGTTACACGAGTACAGGAATATGCTCAGGTGGTGTAGACACAAGGATCATTTTGGATCAAACTTAAATTCAAATTTCCTCTGATTTGGTTACCGGTGGAAGAATATCAGTCGGATTACTACTTGTGTGACTATGAAGAAGAATCCTGGTGGCGATAGATGATGGCTACTCAGGGGTACAAGACTCCTGGTGAAGGAATTGTTGGTGCCTATAATTATATAGATTTGCATCGTAGGTATAGCATGAGAAGTTGAGGTTCTGCATAGGGACATGCAATTGCTTTAGTTAGGGGTAGATGTTGGGTGTAGTTTTTACACCTATTTCCTACACTTTCTTGCCCCAGTTTTGATCATCTTTCGCTCCAAGCCAACAAAACTTCACATGTTAAACAACTTATTTGGCTGTTATGTTATTTTTCCATTTTTGTTGAATATAACAATGCAATATTACTTTTTAAGGCTAACTGTGGTAAGCATTGGAGAAGTCTTTTGGATCCTCTCCTCTTTTTTGTTTTTGTTTTAGGTGTTTCTTGCAAGAATGAGGTTTTGGAGTGAACAAGTCACGCTGATAAGTCTCAGAGCAGGCTGTAATAGAGTGTTGTTACACTTTGTATGCTGTTACACTATGTACATTGTTACACCATGTGCTATTAAAGGTGACCGTTGTTACACCTCAGGTTCCATTACAAGGATGCTGTTACCTAGTGATTGATATTACATCCCAAACCATCATTTGACCACAGGATGTTGTTGCACCGTAGTTGACAAAGTCATGGGTACTATTCCACGCAACAACTATCAGAAGTTATGCACTGTTTATTTAGAAAGTAACAGATCAAAGCGGTTGTGATCTTAACCAATGTATTTAAATAACATTTGAATTTAGGAATATGTTATAACAATTTCTATTTTATGATCAACATGAGAATCATGATATTCTCATGACTGATCTATTCCTGATTTTGGGTATGTAATAACTATAAGAGAAACTTAATCTCTCATGTATGGAGATGTCATAGAGAGTACTGTTATTTTGAGCTTGTAACTTTTAATTATTTTTTAATATTAAAGACAATGTAGTGATGCTATTGCTGTTTCACATTTTATTCTTTAACTAATCTTGTGTTCATTCCTGCGCCCCTGTTAGGGAGGAAGGGCCCTCCTTTTTAGAAAGGACTACAATGGTAGAAGTAGCTGTATATTATTGTTTCTTTTATTGTTTGTATGGTTTTCTGCTGTTGCTGTATAAATTGTAGAATATATCTGCTTCAATTCTAGAATTATGTTATGCTATTACACTAATTTGATTAAGTAGTATGGTAGTTGACTAGCTGGTGTAGTTATTAGTTCAGTGTGTGGCACGCCCTTGCTCTAGTAATTTTGAAGTGTGATTTCATTTATGTAGAGTGTTTTAATGTTAGGTCCCTATACTATTAGTGTAACCCCTTATTGTTATTAGTACAACCCCCTTGTTATATTGTTGTGCCCATGTAGTCCCCATATTGTTATTATTATGCCCCATAGAAGCCCACTATTGTTATTGTTGTTTCCCTTACATTATTATTGTTATGTCGGCTCTGATTATATTATGACCCCTTAGACTCCTATATATAGAAAGGAGGTCTTGTCATTTGTATCATCCAAGAATTGTTCATTTGTGTAATGTAAAGGAGGTTTCCCACTTAAAGAGGCTTATTTATAAGGCGTTGATCTATTTTTTCTATTTTTCTGTGAGTTGGTTTCATAACATTTGGTATCAGAGCTTTGGATTTTAGGGTTTCACTGCTCCAAACAGGTCATTGTGGTATTTTCACTATAACATTTTTCTGCGACGTTTCAGAAGCTAAAAAAAAAACCCATTTGAGAAGAAATATTGTTGAGCCTCGCATTTGAGTTTCAGATCTTGTCTCACTATATTTTAGGATATATGATCTGAGGAATTTAGAGTTTTTGCAAGCTTCGGAATTTCATCTAAAACAGGCCATTGTGGAATTTTCACTATAACTTTTTCGCTACGAAGTTTTAGAAGCTAAAGAAAAAACCCACTTGAGAAGAAAATGGTCTGAACCTCAGGTCTGAATTTCAAATCTTTTCTTGCTATAGTTTCGGATATATTATTTGAGGTAGTTAGGGTTTTTGCAGACTCCTGAATTACATCCTAAATAGGTGACCTTGGAAAAATTGTCATAACTCTCTCTCTGACCATTAGATTGAAATTTCGTAAGAAGTTACAAAAAGAGGACGAACTGTATTTTTTTTGGGTATAATGTTCAGAACCTAATATTGAAACAGTGACACGTGGAACATTGTACAAGTTCACTCTACTGAACTAGTCTATAATTAGGTCATCGCGACAGATTGGGAATAAATATTTATTTGGGAATCCAATTGCGATGAGACTTATGGAGTTAGAAAGAGGACTTAGAGGGCTATTACAGGCCAAAATTTTAGAACTTAAAGATTTGAAATTACAGAGTTATATTCGTTTCAAGATCGAGCTTCTAGAATAAAAAAAAACAAGATGAGGAAGTTTGATGGCAAGGATCTGGTAAATTGGATACTATAGATGGAGAAATATTTTGATCTACATGGTGTACCACTATTATAAAAGGTACATATTGCATCTAATTATTTAGAACTGAATCAATTTTTATGGTATAAAGGGCTTTGTTCTCGTAAACCACTTGTCACGTGGTTAATTTTCACGGAGGAAATGATAACACATTATGAGGATACAAAAGAAACACCTTCTTTAGCCAATTGATAAATATCACATTGAGGACTTTCAGTTCTCGTAAACCACTTGTTATGTGGTCAATTTTCACGAAGGAAATGATAACACATTATGAGGATACAAAGAGAAACACCTTCTTTAGCCAATTGATAAATCTCAAACAAAAGGGTTCAATGGCAGAGCACATTGATGACATTCAAAAATTGAATATAAGGGTAAATGATATTCCAAAGAAGCAAATGATTGATGTCTTCGTAGGGACTTTAAAGAGTAACATTCAACATGAGGTTCATCTTTGGGAACCTGATTCATTGGAGAGGCATTCAAGTTGGCAAGAAAAATCGAAAGCGAAATTATGGAAACAAGGAAGCCCACCACTCACAATTATAAATATGGAAGTTTTTTTACTCCTAGCCTTCCACAACCTATAAGGTTTACACCAACAATTTGAAGAAAAAAGAGAAAGAGGGCTTTGTTACATTTGTAATAGAAAGTACACCAAAGGTCGTAAGTGTATTGAGAAGAAATTATTTTACATAGATTATGAAGAGGAGGAAGAAAATGACCAAGAAACATCAAAAGAAGAGGATATACACCAGAAACCAACCCTAGAGAAAGAAGAAATGAGTCCGACCATATCTTGTAAAGCATTCGCAAGAATTACCACTCCTCAAACTCTCAAGATAGAAGGACATATCAAGAAGAAAAAGGTTCAATATGTGAAATATCACATCGAGAAAGAATAAATGAATCCGACCATATCTTGTAATGAATTGGCCAGGATTACCACTCCTCAAACTATCAAGATAGAAGGACATATCAAGAAGAAAAAGGTAATAGTGTTGATTGATTCAAGTAGTACCCATAATTTTATTCATTGTAAGATAACCAAGGAATTGAATTGCTTACTATACCCAACACTAAAGTGTCAAGTGATTGTTGCAAGTGGAGGAACCATAAATTACTCTGGAAAGTTCCATAATATCAAGCTATCCATGGGAGAATGGGTGGTGCTGATGTTGTACTAGGAGTCCAATGGCTACAATATTTGGGTACAATAGCTTTTAATTTTCAAGAACTTTTCATGAAATTTTGTGCAGAAGGAAAGGAAGTTGAATTAAGGGTATTGCAGGGAAACCATGAAAGATAATCAGCTCTAACTGTATGACAAAGCTTCTAAATAAGGAACAATGAGACGTAATTGCACAATTATGTTCTCTAGAGGTTCCCACATCGAAATCATCTATTTCTCCAGATCTCCAAAATGTTTTGGACAATTATTCCAAGGTATTTGAGACTCCCAAAGGACTCCCACCTATTCGTGACCATGATCATGCTATTCATTTGATCCCAGGAAGTGTTCCTCCAAACGTCAAGCCATACATATATCCCTATGCCCAAAAGAGTGAAATTGAATGTATGGTTGCAGAAATGCTAGAGGCTGGTATAATTCAACGTAGTCAAATTTCTTTCTCTGCTCCAGTAGTATTGGTGCACAAAAAGGATGGATCATGGTGCATGTGTCCGGATTATAGGGAGCTCAACAAGATCAGTATTAAAGATAAATTTCCCATTCCTATCATTGATGAATTATTGGATGAATTGCATGGATCAATTTACTTCAGCAAGTTGGATCTTCATTCAGGATATCATCAAATCAGAATGAAGACTGAAGACATTCTGAAAACAATATTTAGAACTCATGAGGGTCATTATGAATTTTTGGTAATGCTTTTTGGCCTTACCAATGCACCTTATACATTTCAAGGTTTGATGAATTCCATTTTCAATCCCTTCCTTTGAAAATTTGTGTTAGTATTTTTTGATGATATACTAATCTACAACAAGTCTTGGAAGGATCATGTTCAACATGTTGACATGGTGCTCAAATTATTGGAGGAGAAACAATTATATGCAAAAAGATCCAAATGTTTCTTTGGATTACAAGAGATGGAATATTTAGGTCATATTGTATCTCATGAAGCTGTTAAGGTAGACCCTAGCAAAATTAAAACCATTAAGGAATGAAAAATCCCCACATCCATAAATCATCTGTGAGGATTTCTAAGGTTGACAAGGTATTATCGCAAGTTTGTTAAGAATTATGGGAGAATAGCAACACCTCTAACAACATTATTGAAGAAAGATACATTTTCATGGACTTCGAAAACAACAAAGGCCTTCGAACATCTTAAAGAAGCAATGTGCCAAGAACTGATCTTAGCTACGCCGAACTTCACAAAAAAATTTATTGTGGAATGTGATGCTTCAGGGAATGGAATTGGCGCCGTTTTAATGCAAGATGAAAGACCTATTTCTTTAGAAAGTCATCCAATCAAAGGAAAGTATTTACACAAAGTTATTTATGAGAAGGAAATGTTGGCAATACTACATGCACTTAAGAAATGTTGACCCTACCTAATGGGAAGACACTTCAAGGTAAAAACATATCATGATAGTCTTAAATAATTTTTAGAAAAATATTATCCTCTGAAGAATAAAAAAAATGGGTCACAAATATGTTGGGTTATGACTTTGAAATCATTTATAAAAAAGGGAAGCAAAATGTTGTTTCAGATGCACTCTCAATAAAGGATGAGGATGTGGAAGAATTGTTTTGTGTTATTTTTATTATCCAACCAGATTGGATAAATGAAGTAAGGGATGAATGGAAGAATGATGAAGAAGTGCGGCCACTCATTCAAAAGTTGCAGAAGATCGCAATTCAAATAATATTTCTAGAATTTGACGAGGAAGGAAAAATCATATTGGAACCTAAAGCAGTCACAGAAACAAGAAATCGACAGCTACAAAATTGATCAATTTCATAGTATCTCATTAAGTGGAAGAACTTACCTGTTGAAGATTCCACATGGGAGGATGAAAATTTTATACAAAATCATCCAGAACTACTCAAGCATTGAGAAAAACACTTTTTGAAGGAGAGGGGCATGTTAGATCCCTATACTACTAGTGTAACCCCTTATTGTTATCGGTACAACCCCCTTATTATATTGTTGTGCCCATGTAGTCCCAATATTGATATTGTTGTGCTCCATAGAAGCCCACTATTGTTATTGTTGTGCCCTTACATTATTATTGTTATGTTGGATCTGATTATATTATGACCCCTTATATTCCTATACATAGAAAGGAGGTCGTGTCATTTGTATCATCCAAGAATTTTTCATTTGTGTAATGTAAAAGAGGTTTCCCCTAGAAGAGGCTTATTTCTAAGGCGTTGATCTATACTTTCTATCTTTTTGTGAGTTGGTTTCATAACATTTAATTTTTGCATGAATGATTTAATTTATGCAATTGATTCAATGCCATTCTTTAATGTTTCTATTTTCACTCTTGATTGTAGTGTATCGGCACAGACAATGCAAACTCCATTGAAATAATATACCTACATTGGGTTGACAATTAAATGCTTGGAGTCTTGGTTAATTAGGATTGATTAAAATAGCACTACAACACGACTACAACACTGCCTACTCGTGTTGGTGGTGGTTTGCACCATACTAGCCTCATGGTGCTAGCGTGGTTTTTATTATGATACTCGTGCTGATCCCTAAAAGCCAAGTTTTCCCAAAGAGGACAAGAAGCTTTGTGATCTAGACGCTTCCAGAATGATGAGTTGGAGGTTTTTCGTTGTGGATGTGGTTGAATTTTCCCAATATTTCCCTTTGATTTTATCCCTATTAACCTCCTCCTTGAGATGAGGGCCTTCCCCTATTTTTAGTGAGATCCTAACTCCCTCTCCTTGCCTATATATTCATCATCTTCCATTCCCAAATGCTTGGTCTCTGATCATTTTCACCCTTATGCTGAGATAGTGTCTACATGTTATTCACTTTGGCTTAAAGGAGTGCTTGGAGAGCATGAGCTTGGACTTGGACATTTACTCAAGGAGGGCTTACTAATGTCAACACCTAGGCTGTATGCTTCCTTTTTTATTCATTAATATATACAACTACTGGTTCACTTTCCATAAATTCTTGTTTTAATTCTCATTGATCTGTTAAGTGTATTACATTCGATTATGTTTGTTGCACTTTTATGCTAGGTGGTGTCTTTGGCCTCTTATGCAGGTATTCAAATGCAGTGAGTAGTAAGGATTGAGTTTGAAGAGCAAGCAATCAAGATTTTCAATAAAGGGGTGCATTATAGCATTAGAACAAGGTAGGTGTCCTTCCTCTTCTCTCATTTCGATTGTAATTTAGGAAAGTGTCTTGTAGATTGTCTCGTTTGTTGCTAGATCCAGTCATTGGGTTAGAGGGATCGTCTCTATCTGTAGAGAGGATTTACCTAGACAACAAAATGATGATTCCATTGGGGAATGTATAACCTTTCCATCCATTCCTTCGATCTAATTCTCTGATGAGTTTGACCAACCATCGATTTCTTGGATTGTGTGCATCACTGTAGATTTATAGAGTCAATGGCTTTTTCTTGAGAGTGTTGAGTCTGGTCTGATTTTTGAAATTTTTTATTTTTTCCTTATTTTCCTCACCCAACGCGTTTTCTGGTCTTGCAGAAGTGCTGCTTTTGAATTTACAGTCGCATTGCTCCGCCTTTCATCGCTACTTTTCATTTAACTGGCGCACTGATCCCAGAGGCTAGAAGAAAATTAGGGTTTATTCTTGTTTTTAGTGGATCTCAACCTATGTGAGTGTTTTTTCATCACATTGTTTGCCTTTATTGTTGTTCTTTACTAGTTTCAATTGCCTCTTTTCTCGTGTTGATGTTGATTGAAGCTAGATTGTCTTCTAGGGTGATAAGCCTCATCATTGGGTAACTATATGGACCTTAATACACCTCCAATATTATTAAATTCAACTCTTCTCATAATGAATTACATATTTTAATTATATTTTGCTTAATGAGATGACTAAAAGTAAGATGTTATGTTTAGTGGTCTAATGTGCATTGATTGTAGGTTTTTGAGAACAAATCATGACAATTTTGGTTGATTAAGGGAATAAACTCGAATGAGACAAGGAGGAGATACTGTAGGAGATAGATCCTACTCATTTAATCCTCACTCATTTGAATATTCCTCCATCAAATCACACTATCTCAGAGTTGCAAGCAATCGAGTCATGAAGGTCAAAAGGCAACCGATCCAGTGACAGTTAAGAGCCAGTTCATCTTGAGTTTGGGAGCCAAATCTCCCTAGATTTAAAGTGTTAGGTGCCTATAATACTAGTGATTCTCCCATTACTATTGTTGTTGTATCACTTTTTTTTTATTATTTTTCCCGATAGAATCACACTATTGTTATTTTTGTGTCTTTATATTATTATTGTTAGGTCGGCTTTGGTTTTATTGTGACCCCTTAGACTCCTATATATAGAACGGATGTTTTGTTATTTGAATCATCTAAGAATGTTCATTTGTGTAATGTAAAGGAGGTTTCCCCCTCAAAGAGGCTTATTTCTAAGGTGTTGATCTATCTTTTCTATTTTTTGTAGCTAGTTTCATAACATTTGGTATCAGAGCTTTGGATTCTAGGGTTTCGCTGCTCTAAACAGGTCATCGTGGAATTTTATCTATAACGTTTTTGATACAAAGTTTCAGAATATTAAACAAAAACCCATTTGATATGGAATTCGTCTGAACCTCGGGCCCAAATTTCAGATCTTGTTTCGCTATATTTGTGGAGATATAATATGAGGAATTTAGGGTTTTTGTAGAACCTCGAATTATATTTCAATAGGCGATCTTGGGAAACTCGTCATAAATTTCACTCTGAGCATCAAATTGAATTTTCATAAGAGTTACAAAAAGAGGAAGGACTATAGTTTTTTGGGTATAATTTTCAGAACCTAAGGTTTAAACAATGATCCGCAGCACGCCATACAAGTTTGCTCTACTGAACTAGTCTAAACTCAGGTCGTCGTGGGATATTTAGCATAACTCTTCATTGGAGAATCCAATATTGATTAGACTTATAGGGTTAGAAATATTACTCATATGGTTATTGTAGGAATAAATTTCATACCTTGGAGATAAAAATCACAGAGATACATCAGAGTCAGTATCGAGCTCCTACAAAGTGAAAAAATGTGTGTACTTTTTTTTAAATTTTTTTGCATAAGCTTGGTTTGAAAAATTAGTTTGAAGGAATTCAAAGGGCATAGTGAAGCATTATTATCAGTAATTGATACCCTGAAGAAATAAAATGGAAACACCTAGTAAGCAACCTGAAATCTCTAGCATGACTCATGAAGAAGAGGAATAAATGCAACATAATATATCAAAATTCTGAGACCAAGTGTAACAAATTTCACTCACACAAAAAGTAACAAAAGCTAAGATGGATGGTTTAAAGAAAGGCGTAGAAGCTAAGATGAATGACGTGGAAGCTAAGATGGATGGCGTGGAAGCTAATATGGATGATTTAAAGAAAGGCATGGAAGATTAGAAGATAGATTTGAAGACATATTTGACAAAGTTTCTACAAGAAATGATTACTAATGGCGAAAGGGTAGTAAATGAAACTCATGATGAGAAGAAAATAAATGTTAATCATGATTTCATAGACTCTAACTTTGGATTGAAGAACCACCATGTTCCAAAGATTGATATGAGGAAGTTTAATGGCAATGATTCTAGAACATGGATATTACAGATGGAGCAATTTTTCGATCTCCATAATGTGCAAAACACACAAAAGGTATGCATTACAACTTTATATGTGGAACCAAATCAATTTGTATGGTATCGATGGATTTTCTCTCATAAAAAACTTGTCACTTGGGCTATTTTTATGGATGAAATGATAGCACATTATGAGGATACAAAAAGCAACACTTTTTTTAGCCAATTGATAAATCTCAAACAATAGGGTTCAATGATGGAGCACATTAAGGACTTCCAAAAATTGAATATAAGGGTAAAAGATATTCAAGAGGAGCATAGGATTGATGTGTTTAGAGGGACATTAAAAGATAACATCCAACATGAGATTCACCTTTGGGAACTAGATTCATTGGAGAAGGCATTCAGGTTGGCAAGAAAAATGGAAAGCAAAATTATGGCAACAAGGAAGCCTACCACTCACAATCATAAATATGGAAGTGTTGCTGCCCATAGCCATCCACAACCTACAAGGTCGACACCACAACAATTGGAAGAAAAAAGAGCAAAAGGGCTTTGTTACAGTTGTGATAGCAAATACACTAAAGGTCATAAGTGTGTCAAGAAGAAATTATTTTACATAGATTGTGAAGAGGAGGAAGAAAATGAACAAGAAACATCAAAGGAAGAGGATATACACCAGGAACAAACCCTAGAAAAAGAAGAAATGAATCCGACCATATCTTGTAATGCATTGGACAGAATTACCACTCAAACTATCAAGATAGAAGGACATATCAAGAAAAAAGGTAATATTGTTGATTGATTAGGGAAGTACCTATAATTTTATTCATTGTAAGATAGCCAAGGAATTGAATTGCTTCCTATATCTAGCACCAGAGTGTCAAGTGATGGTTTTAAGTGGAGGAACCATAAATTTATGTAGAAAGTGCCATAATATCAAGCTATCCATGGGAGAATATGTATTGAATAGCTCAATGCTTTCCATTCCAATGGGTGGCGTCGATGTTGTACTGGGAGTCCAATGGATACAATCCTTGGGTACAATAGCTTTTAATTTTGAAGAACTTTTCATGAAATTCTCTTCGAAAGGAAAGGAAGTTGAATTAAGGGGTATCGTAGGGAAACTGGGAAAGATAATCAACTCTAATAGAATGACAAAGCTTCTAAAGAAAGAACAACGAGGCATAATTGCACAATTATGTTCACTAGAGGTTCCCACATTGAAATCATCCATTTCTCTAGATCTCCAAAAAGTCTTGGACAATCATTCCAAGGTATTTGAGACTCCCAAAGGCCTCCCACCTATTCATGATCATGATCATGCTATTAATTTGATTCCAGGAAGTTTTCCTTCAAACATCAGGCCTTACAAATATCCCTAGGTCCAAAAGAGTGAAATTGAACGTATGGTTGCAGAAATGCTAGAGGCTGGTATAATTCAAGCTAGTCAAAGATCTTTCTCTGCTCTAGTAGTATTGGTTCACAAGAAGGATGGATCATGTCGCATGAGTCCAGATTATAGGGAGCTCAACAAGCTCACTATTAAAGATAAATTTCCCATTCCTGTCATTACTAAATTATTGGATGAATTGCACGGATCAATTTACTTCACCAAGTTGGATCTTCATTCAGGATATCATCAAATTAGAATAAAGACTGAAGATATTCCAAAAACAACATTTAGAATTCATGAGGGTCATTACGAATTTTCGGTCATGCCTTTTGGCCTTACTAATGCTCCTTCTACATTTCAAGGTTTGATGAATTCCTTTTTGAAACCCTTTCTTAGAAAATTTGTGTTAGTATTTTTTGATGATATACTAATCTACAACAAGTCTTGGAAGGATCATGTCCAACATGTTGACATGGTGCTCAAACTATTGGAGGAGAAACAATTATTGCAAAAATATCCAAATGTTTCTTTGGAGTACAAGAGGTGGAATATCTGGGTCATATTGTATCCCATGAAATTGTTAAGGTAGACCCTAGCAAAATTAAAACCATTAAGGAGTGGAAAATCCCCACATCCATAAAGCATCCACGAGGATTTCTCGGGTTGACAGGGTATTATCACAAGTTTGTTAAGAATTATGGGAGAATAGCAACACCTCTAACAACATTATTGAAGAAAGATGCATTTTCATGGAATCTAGAAGCAACGAAGGTCTTTGAACATCTTAAAGAGGAAATGTGCCAAGAACTAGTCTTAGCTACACTAGAATTCACAAAAACCTTTATTGTGGAATGTGATGCCTTAGGAAATGGAATTGGTGCTGTTTTAATGCAAGAAGAAAGACCCATTGCTTTCGAAAGTCATCCAATTAAAGGAAAGTATTTACAGAAAACTATTTATGAGAAGGAAATGTTGGCAATACTACATGCACTTAAGAAATGGTGACCCTACCTACTGGGAAGACACTTCAAGGTAAAAACAAATCATGATAGTCTTAGATACTTTTTAGAACAAAGATTAACTTAGAAGAGTAACAAAAATGGGTCACAAAGATGTTGGGTTATGACTTTGAAATCATCTAAAAAGGGAAGAAAAATGTTGTAGCAGATGCACTCTCAAGAAATGATGAGGATGTGGAAGCATTTCTTTGCGCCATTTATATTATCCAACTAGATTGGATAAATGAAGCAAGGGATGAATGGAAGAATGACGAGGAAGTGTGGGCACTCATTCAAAAGATACAACAAGATTGTAGTACATCTGATAAATTTAGCTGGAAAAATGATTCGTTATGGTACAAGGATCGGTTATACCTATGTAAGAATTCCCAACTCAAACAAAAGATTCTTAGGGAATTACACACCTCTCCCTTAGGAGGGCACTCAGGATTTCTAAAAACCTACCACATGTTAAGAAGGATTTTTTGGGGATGGCCCTAAATCGAATATTCAAAAGTTTGTGGCAGAATGTTTGATTTGCCAACAAAATAAAGTTGAAACAATTAAGACCCTGGGACTATTACAACCTTTATCCATTCCAAGCCAACGTTGGGAGGAGGTTTCAATGGATTTTATCACAGGTTTACCCAAGTCCAAAGGAAAAAGTGTTATCATGGTGGTAGTTGACAGACTTACCAAGTATGTACACTTTTGTGCGTTATCTCATCCATTTAAAGCGAGTGCAGTTTCTACAACATTTATGGAAACAATTCAAAAGCTACATGGCAACCCAAAGATTATTGTAAGCGACAAAGATCCCATTTTCACTGAAAATTTTTGGACAAAATTATTTTCTTGTCTTGGTACTCAGTTAGCTCATAGCTCATCTTATCATCCTCAATCTGATGGGCAAACTGAGATAGTAAACAAATGTTTGGAAGGATATATTCGTTGCTTTGTATATGATAAACAAACACAATGGGTCAAATGGTTGCCTCTTGTTGAATGGTGGTATAACACTTCCCTCCATACTGCAACAAAAATGACCCCATTTATGGCACTTTATGGATATCATCCACCATCCATCACATCATATTTAAGAGAAAAATCGAAGGTTCAAGTAGTGGAAGATCTCATCGAGTATCAGCAACAAGTTCTCCAACTCTTAAAGGATAACCTCACCTTGGCACGGAATATAATGAAACAACAGGGAGATCAACATCACAGTGAAAGAAGTTTTGATGTAGGTGATTCGGTATTCCTATGACTACAACCATATAAAAAAATGTCCCTCAAGCAAGCTAAGAAGGATAATAAATTATCACCAAAGTATTATGGTCTGTGCAAGGTGTTGCAAAAGAGGGGTACTATGGCATACAAATTGGAGCTTCCTGCAGCTTCCTGAGTGCACCCAGTTTTCCATGTTTCATGCTTAAACAAGGTTATAGGTGACAAGCTTCTAGTTAACAATATTGCCAGAACTTGATGAGGAAGAAAAAAATCATATTGGAACCTGAAGCAGTCAAAGAAATAAGAACTCGACAACTACGAAATCGATCAATTTCATAGTATCTCATCAAGTGGCAGAACTTACCCATTGAAGATTCCACATGAGAGGATGAGAATTTTATACAGAAGCATACAGAACTACTCAAGCGTTGAGGACAACACTTTTTTGAAGGAGAGGGGCATGTTAGGTCCCTATAATACTAGTGATTCCCCCATTACTATTGTCGTTGTATCCCTTATTGTTAATGTTGTGCCCTTATTATCCCCATAGTGTTATTATTGTGCCCCATAGAATCCCACTATTGTTATTTTTATGCCTTTATATTCTTATTGTTAGGTCGGCTTGGTTATATTGTGACCCCTTAGACTCCTATATATAGAAAGGGGGTTTTTTCATTTGAATCATCCAAGAATTGTTCATTTGTGTAATGTAAAGGAGGTTGCCCCCTCGAAGAGGCTGAACTCTAAGGCGTTGATCTATCTTTTCTATCTTTTTGTGAGCTGGTTTCATAACACCCAAAAATATTGGCTCATGATAGTTGAAATGGTCTTTTGGTGCCTTAAATGTCCAACAAAGTGTATAATGTGCATCTCACTCAACATCATCTTTTTCAACTCATGAAAAAATGATACAACAATTATGCCCTTATACATGAGGAATCCATCCTCTTTAAACTCATAATATTTGTACTTGGTTTATAACTTACCTTATTGTAGGTTTTCCTTTACTTGAATGTATTCCTGATGAGAATTTTCAACCTCTAAAATTTTGTTTTTAAGATCAAATTTGCATGCACTTATGCTTGTAGCATGCATTCTTCTGATGAGTGCATCAACCACCTTATTTTTCTTTTCCTTTGATGTGCTTGATTTCAAAGTTATGCTTAGCCAAAAATGCCAGCCATCTAGCTTGCATGGTATTCAAGGTTAGTTATCCAAACAAATGCTTCAGACCACTATGGTATATTCTCAACTCAAATCCCTTTCACAAGAGATATTGCCTCCAATTTTTTAAGGCATGAATTTTGGTCGTCAATTCCAAATCATGAGTGGCATAATTCCTCTCGTGATCCTTTAATTTTATGGGTTCAAAGCATATCACATGCTCAATATGCATAAGGACTCCCTCATACCCTTCTTTGCATGCATCAATTCACAAAATCAATTCTTCACTTGGATAAGCTATCTTAAGAATTGGTGCACACAAGAATAAAAGATGTAATTGAATATAAACTCAATGTTTCTTATATTCTAAAAAGATCATTTGATACTATATTGTCCTTCCCCTTTTGCAAATTTTCAAAATCAAACCCATTGTATTTTTTCTACCTGTTTTTGTTGCTCTTCTGATGACAATCTTTTGTGTCCAAAAAATACTTTAGGCTATCATGGTCTATCTTAACTTTAAGTGCCTTCCAATGAGATATTGTCATCATTTTTTTCATTGCATGTAAAATTGCTTTCATTTGCAAATTTCAGCAAATCTTTTCTCTTGAATTGTTTGTTTTCAAAAGCCAATGGGCCCCCTTCTTGTATCAATATTGCTCCAATTCCTTGTCCTAATGCGTCACATTCTACTATAAATGTTTTACCAAAAGTAGGTGTTTCCAATGCCGGTGTAGAATGTCATAAGAGAGATAATGCCAAAGTAGCCTCACCATTTTATACAAATGATTTTTTCTTCAAGAGAGATGTGAGTGGCTTGTAATGCATGCATAATTCTTAACAATTTTTTGATAATATAATGTAAGTCCCAAAAATCCTCTAAGACTCTTGATATTGTTCGGAATAGGTCATTTTGTAATAACTTGGATCTTTTAAGGGTCCACCTTGACTCCTTCCTTTAGAAACAATGTGACCTAAAGACTCCACTTCTTGTTTTCCAAAAGCACAATTGGACCTTTTCACATATAATTAATTATTCTCAAGAATGTGTAGAACTTTATCCACGTGTTTATTTGAATTTTGTAGATAACTCTATCATCAAAGAAAACCAACACAAAATTTCTAAGACAAGGTCAAAAACTTTTGTTCATAAGTCTTTCAAAAGTAGAAGGAGCATTAGTCAACCCAAAAGAAATAATCAAGAACTCATAATAACCTTCTTGTATTGGGAATGTCTTATTTTCTCAATATGATTTGGTGATATCCTAATTTAAAATGAAGCATTGTAAAATAAGCCACTCCATGAAGCTCATCTAATATCTCATCAATATTTGAGATAGGTAATCTATCCTTAATGGTGATTTTATTAGTTGTCGATCTTGATTATCTTCAAGATTCAAAGGTCTTATTTTAGTTGTGTTTGTGTCACATTTGCTAACAAGGGCTCGCCCCTGCTACTATCGCCAGGGGGCCAAGAGGGGTTAGCAACAACCTTTTGGAGTCCCACAATGGGAGTTGAGGGGAAGTGACCATGAAGAGAAACTTTGAAATTTTCCTTATAAAATATTGTAGTTTCATTGTCAATCTGGAACGTTCATCATTAAGTCACAAATCTAATTGTAAAATATATGTTAGGGTTTTTGTCCTATAAGGGAACCCTCTTATTTATGAAGTCCTTGTGTTTATGACTATTTATTATTAAGAGAATTGGAACTAAGAGAGGAGATTATGAGAGAGTGAAAGGGAGGTTTCAACGGATGTGCTACAATTTGAATCCTTTCATTTTGCTAGACAAAATAAAAGGAAGGATTGGTTGTTCCTTCGTGGATGTAGCCCAAATTGGGTGAAGCATATATATTGGTGTCTCCCGTGTATTGTTTTATTTCGTGTTTTATCTCTAGATACAATTTGGTTATTTATTGTTCCATGATCTTATTCTTAACATTTTAGTATTAAAGACAAGGGTTTATTTGGTTGATAAAAATCGCAATAAAGGAGGGTTCCTGGTTTTAGTGGAAGCAATGGCAAAAGAAGGTTTTAGGGTTAACAAGTTTAATTGTCAAAACCACTAGCTATGGAAGATGAAATAGAGGACTATCTAATTCAAAAAATATTTTCTATGATTGGGTGGAATAACAAAGAAATTGATGACTATGAAGGATAGGAGATTCTTGACAAAAAGGCACTAGGAATAAACAGGTGTCCCTAGCAGCATCAGTTTCTTTCAACATTTCAAAAGAAACAATAATGCAAGGTTTGTTGGAGGTATTGGCTAAATTGTATGAAAAACCCTCAACTTCCAAAGAGGTATTTCTTATGAAGCATTTATTTTAATATGAATATGTTAGAAGGTGGGTATGTTGTTGATCATTTAAATGAATTTAACACAATCACTAGTCAATTAAATTATTTACAAGTAAAATTTTATGATGAGGTTAGGGCTATTTTGATTTTGTGCTCATTGTTAGAAAAATGGAATGGCTTGGTAATGGTTGTGAATAATTCAGTTATTAGTTCAAGCACTTTAAAGTTTGAAGATGTTATTGGTGTTATCCTTAGTGAGGAAATGTGATCGAAAATCATAGGCAAGACATCAAGTAACACTTTGACTATAGAGAAGAGGGGAAGATAAGTGGAGAGAGGAAAGAGCTTGAGGAATTGTGGAATGTATAAGAAGCGAAGATTCAAATCCATAGTGAGGTTGGGATGTTGGCATTACGAGAAGAAAGGACACAAGAAGAAATAATGTTGTTGTCTAAAAGGAAAATAAGGAGATGGACAACGAGAGAACAATAAGGAAGCAAATGTAGCAAGTGAAGTGTTACACGATGCTTTAATCCTTTCAATAGATAATATTGTTTATCCTTAGGTAATAGAATCAAGGGCTTCATTTGATGCCACATCCCATAGAAAATATTTTAAACATTATGTTCAAGGTGATTTTTGATAGATTTATTTGGGTGATGATAAACCATGTAAAATTATTGGAAAGGGAAAGGTATTGATAAAATTATAGAATGAAAACTAATGGTAACTAAAAGAGGTAAGGCACATTTTTCATTTAAGAAGAAATTTAATTTTAATAGGGTAGTTGGGAAGTGAAGGTTGTACAATTACATTTATAGAAAAATCATGGAAGGTCACTGAAGGACCATTGATAATAACAAAAGGACAAAAGGTAGGTACATTATATTTATGTACTAGTAGTGTTAACCTTTTTATGGTTTTAGCTCCTATACGAGTAGATACAACATTGTGGCATCATAGGCTTGCGCACATGAGTGAGAAGGGAATGTAAATTCTCTAACCAAGGGAATTATTACCATATTTGATGTAGGTTGATTCGATTTTTGTGAGCATTATGTTTATGGAAAATATAAAATAGTTGGATTTCTTAGAGTTGGGAAGGAAAAGAAGAGTAAAAAGTTGGAGCTTGTAAATATAGATGTATGGGGACGAACTCAGATATCATCTCTTGTTGGCTCTTATTATAATGCTACTTTTATTGTTGACGAGACTAGGAAAAAATAGGCTTATTACGTTCAAAAAAATATGATGTCTTTAATACTTTTAAGAAATGGAAAGCTTTGGTTGAAAATGAGACTATAAATCAGTTAAAATGTCTTAGATCATATAATAGGGGCAAGTATCGCAACAAAGAGTTTGATATTTACAATTCATGAAATGGGATTCATAAACAGAATATACTTCCAAGAACACCACAACAAAAAGGTGTGTGAAAAAGGATGATGATCCGTAAACCATTGTGAATATTCCGCTGGATAGTTCGTCACGACAAATCTAATAAAACTATATTTAAAAATCTGAAATCTACACTATTAGGGTTTTATTTTTCTTTATATTTTTGGATATGTAGATTACGATTAATTGTGTATGCATGCAAATTAATATTATGCATAAAATAGATAACAATGGAATAAAAACTTTCAAACCATGATTAAAACAAGATATAACCTGGGAAACCCTTTCGTGAGAAAACCTAGCTAAAAGGTGAGGTTCTTGCTCTATTTATCTGAATATAAAATGTTTGTGAGTACAAATAAGTAAAGCGTGTGGCCCATGGGCTGCTACAGTGCACAAATCGTATTTGTGCTCTCTATCTCCTATCACTATCGATTATTTTTTGCTCATTTATGGAACAAATTCCCTTGAAAGAATGGAACCTATTTTCCTCTTGGTAGCTCGGTTATAACACAGCCTGATAACCTACTAGTGGTTAGGTTTGACTACCTCAACTCTTAACCAGAGTTTCAATATGGAATCTTCTAGAGTCTCCTTCATCATAATCATGTGGCTAGCCCCTTTTCCATGAAGAATGGGGGATGGCATGACATCCTCTCAAATTATGGTGGTGAAAATAGGAAGGTTAACTATTGAGTGGCATAACTTTTGCATATGGACTTTGATTGGTGTGATTTTGTATACAAATTTTGATTGGCACAATTCTTACATCATTGGAAAGGTCTTTGTGTGTAGAATATGAAAAAAAAATGTGAGGTTAAAGTGGCAAATTTTTACCCCAAAAAAAGTCATTTGATGCCTCAAAATGCTCCTAGAAGGTTTCAAAACCCAATTTGTCAAATTGGGTCCCGCGAATAAAAATGGTCTTGTGAGCTAATTCCTTTAATTCTTCCACTCTCAAAGCATTGAGATGGATGGAAAACATTATAATGATCTAATCAAGATCACAAGTCCCCATTTTCAGAGGCTTCTGGTCCCAAAAAGCTTCTACTGAATGAGGTGAGGAATTCTTTCCTCCACCTTGACTTAGGTGTACCATTTAGCTTTGCTTGGAAGTCATCCTTTCAACCCATTCTTCCAAAGGTCATGTTGCCCCTGTCTCGTAGTTTTTTACCTCTTTGCAAAAATGTATCTTTTTTCAACTTTGCTTGAGTATTTGGTGTTGAATCCTCCACAAAAGGTTGGACTTATTCCTCTTCCTAATCTAGCCTAGAAGGCTCATAGAGTTTTAGTTTCTCTACATTCACAACTGATAAATTGTGCATGTAACTTAGTTATCGATCAAACGAGAAAATTACCAAGTACCCATTTTTTTGAGGTAGCAAAAAATCACTCGATTTTGAAAAATGGTGATTCAGAATACACCTTTTTTTTGGAGCATAATTTTGGCACTTAAATTTTATTTATGTATCAAGTATGAACATTGTTTTTAAAATGTTAGTGATTTTCATGCTAATTTTGAAAAGTGTTGATGCAACATCAACACTTTTTTTAGGGCTTATTTTTTACACTTTAATTTTATTTTTTTTTATTATTATTTTTATTTTTATGTATCAAGTAGGCTTATTTTAACACTTTAAATTTTCTAATCTATTAAGCGTGGATATATTTTTTTAAATGTTGGTGTTTCATGTTGGTAATAAAACATAAAAATAAATAAATAAAACATGACAAAAAAAATCAAATATAAATATATATATATATATAAAAGGAAAAAAAAACATAAAAATGTAAAAACAAAAACAAAATTAACATGTAAAAATAAAAAATTTAAAGAAAAAAATCAAGAAATAAATTTAAAAAAACGGGAAATAATTTAAAAAAAACACATAATTTAAAGAAAATAAAAAAAAATTAAACCCCCAAAAAAACATCAAAATATACTTTTTTTTGTTGAAAATAAAAATTAAAACCAA
This sequence comes from Pinus taeda, assembly GCA_000404065.3. Lineage (NCBI taxonomy): Eukaryota > Viridiplantae > Streptophyta > Pinopsida > Pinales > Pinaceae > Pinus > Pinus taeda. The sequence continues at coordinate 96,847 of APFE030920767.1, read as the reverse complement.
CTTAATTTTTAAAAAAAATAATAATAATATATTTTTTTTTTTTTATAATAATTATAAATTTTTTTGTTAAGCTTGGCAAGACCCTTCATTTTCTACTTATAATCAGCAAATTTACACCACATAGGTCGGCTAGGTGGCCTCAACTTGCCCAGTGGGAAACAAAGTATGTTGGCCACCTATTCTCATTGTAGGCCATCCAAAAACAGTAAAGTTTCAATCTTTCTAACCAAGCTAAGTATGTCTCTATTTCATGACAAGACTCTATATGTCTATCTATCCATAAGCATGCATAATGTAAAGTAAATTCTAACTACATATATAAACAAAAAGAAACTAGGTACACTGACTATCCCTGCTGCTCTTCCAATGCTGATTCCATCGTTGTCGAATCCTTAATTGTTTCTCCAGGCATCTCAGCCAGTTCGATGATGCATGGGATGTGCCTTTGAATTCTGTCCAATTGAATGTCCTACTTGTGGAGTTAGGACTGGATTCGTTGCAAATCTTGTTTGTAGTTTGGCAACACTACAAATAAAACAAAAAGAAACAAAAGAACCATTAAAAAAAAAATACACACTAAAAAAAACCTTTAAAATAAATAATTAAAAAAAACATTTAAAATAAATAAATAAATAAATTGAAAGAAAAAAGATTAAAAAAATGAAAATTAAAAACTATTTTAAAAAACCCTCCAAATGATAGTCGCTTTCAGGAATCTTCTCTCCATATATTTCAGCCTATGTTTATCAACCAAGACCAACACATATCTCCTTGGAAATATGGTCCACGCAATAATTAACCACTTAATACGAGCTTCAAAGAATATTACTCCCACATTATTACCCTCAACACATATCCAGGAGAACTGTGACACGTACATGCAAGAAAATGGCAACATGTAAGCTCAGAAAGGCACCTGTGAACTAAGAGGAGATGACAGTGACTTCAATCTAGGAAAAATATGCCCTTCAACAAAGGTATCCTTACCTTTATTGTTCAGAAATTAGTTCTCATCATAGTACACAAGTCCAACAATCGAAAGAAATGGTCCACGACCTTAGTCAAATTAAGGAATACGACCTCTGTAATTTTTCGAATGCATCCTTGCTGAAGGGACTCGAACAACAATTAGAAAATGTGTACAACCACCAAGGAAAATTAAACTGAGTCCTTTCTTTTTGCCTTCAAGAAGGTTCGACCTAGCTAGTAATTCCCAATGTGAAACGCGTTGCCTTGAAGCACTCAATATTAGTCACATAATTTCACGCTTCTGTTTCTTAGAGAAATATTTGGTGTGGCCCCACCATAAAATATGCAACCTTCTTTCAACAATTTGTGGGCCCTAGGAAGCAAAAATATATTAAATGTTCTGCACTCAAACTCCCTTTACTGATTTATATTTATGTTTGGTCCTTCATTTTCCATGAGAACCTTTAGCATGTAATAAAAAAAGAAAAATATTATGTAATGATGCAAAACCAACTGATATAACTTGAATACCTCAATATTTCTAGAAAATTTCATTCTCCATTGAAGCTCAGCGATGAAATATGGGTGATTTCACTTTTAAACCCAAACTAGGGTGTCTTGTTTCAACACCGAAGTTTGTTATGGCGGCTAGGGTTCCAAAACCCTAGGTTTCTCATTCAACTCTCTCCAAGAGATCCTTCTCCAAACTCACAATTGCACAAATGAGGAGAGTCTCCTCATTTTCCTTCTTTAATGAGTTTAAGATTGTCCTTTCACCTTCACCTTCTTTTTTTTTATTAAATTCACCGTTAAAAAGTCACTTTATGATATTTCACTTTATGAAGTTAAAGTGACTTCTGACTTGCCTAGTAAATATCACTCTTTCTCCTTTTTGAACTTTATAAAGTTTCCTTAGGCAATTTAAGTCCCCTTATTAAATATTTTTGTGCTTTAGCCTATGGGAACCACTTTAGGCTAGCAAACTCCATCCTAAGATTCCTATGGGGACGAGGACATTACAGTCCTCCCTGCCCAATATTGTTTGTCCTCAAGTAATATTAGTTCAGGATGTTCAAGCACTTGTTCGCCCTCCCAAGTAGCATATTCCACTAAAAAATCCTTCCATTTTACCAGGTACTCCTTGATCGCCCCGCTCCACAAATTCCTTTCTCTTACACCTAGGATATTCTTGGGAACTAAGACCAATTATCCTTCCTTATCCAATGGTGGAAGCTCTATGGAAACAATAATGTGTTTCCCCAAGGACTTTTTGAGGCATGAGACATGAAAGACATTGTGAATTTTACATCCCTCTGGATGCTCGAGTTCATAGGCCACTTCTCCTACTCTTCTCAAGATCTTGAATGGCCCGTAGAGCCTGGGTTTGAATTTTTCCGCCCCTGTTGTTGTCAATGAAGATTGTTTGTGGGGCTAAAGATGAAGCTATACCATATTTCCCACTTCAAAGTTGTGCTCCACCCGATGTCTATTTGCATACAAGTTCTATTGGTTTTGAGCCATATGTAGATTGTCCTTAACGAATTTTAAAATGTCCTAGCTTTGCTAGATCCAGTCTTTGGCCAGTGGTGCCCGAATGTCCCCAAATATCCTGTCTGCAAAAGTTGGGGCGTCATTTCCATATAATGCTTTAAAGGGATTCATGCTAATGGACATGTGGAAAGTGGTATTATAGCAATGTTCCCTGAGATGCAACCACTTCACCCATGTCTTTTGTTGGTCGAACATGTAATTCCTGAGATATCCTTCCAGCCATTTATTGACTATCTCTATATGCCCATGAGATTTTGGGTGGTAGCTAGTGCTCGAAGTTGGCTCAGTACCCACAAGTCTGAAAATATCCTGCCAGAAGTTGCCCATGAACCTGTTATCTCTATCACTGATAATGTTTTTCAACAACCCATGCAATCTAAAAATTGCTCTAAAAAATGGCTCGAACACCTTTGAAGCTTAAAATTTTGATAATATGGAAAAGATAAGGGAAAAATTTGTGAGTCGATCTACCACCACAAATATGAAATATTTACCCTACATTGGTGGTAAGCCCATGATAAAATCCATGGAAACACTCCCTTACTTATGTTCTCGGATGGGGAGGGTTTGCAATAAGCCTACTAGATGGGTATGCTCTATCATGTTTTGCTGGAAAGTGTTTTACTCCCTCAAAAATATCAACACATCTCACTTGAGGCCTTTCCAGTTGAATCTCTCCTTAACCTTCCTCTAGGTCTTTAGATATCCTGGATATCCAACTAAAGGTGAGTTATGAGCTGCCTGCAAGATTCTCTCTTTGAGTTTTGATTCTGTTACAAGATAGATCCGGTCTTTATAGTAGATAATTTCATTCATAACCCGATATATGTCATCACAGATCAATCCGTCTAGAATCTCATAAGCAAGATTATTCTTTGAATACTCCACCAGTAGCAACAACTTCCAATATTTTGTCATCTCTATGAGATAGAAAGTGGTTGGTGTAACACCCTCCTCCCACATCTACCCAAGTAACCGACCAACCAGGGTAAACATGTGATGAGAAGTTACTGTGATGTGATTTGACCTCCTAAGTCACGTTAAGGAAGTGGAATCAACAAAAACACACCATACAAACCTTCAACATCAGCAATAGGACCGCTAGGAACCATCCCAACCTTTCTACTAACCAACCCTTGGGTCCCACTGAGTATTTAAACTATTAAACCTCTTGATGCTCTCATGTTATGGGCATGCCAGCGTCCAAAGAGCTCTAGACGCTCCCACAAGCCTGCGTTTAGGCACTATTTCCAGTAGACTTGTTCCAAAGTCCGAGGAATTTAAGGCACTTTTCAACCTAGAATTCCGACCACTGCCCAGAACTCGTTGTAACTTTTGGAATCCATTAAACACATGATGACAAGGAAAATAAACAAAAAAATTAACTCTAGGACTAGGCCTGACCACCCCCAACCAGGATTGACATTCTGTCAAACACTTGGCATCAATGCAATCTACAGGGGTAAATGACAGATCTAAGCATAGGGGTCTCATACTTATCTGAGATTCGATATGAGGCATTGCTTCCTTATCAGTTTAGCTTCAATTTCATCCATTAAGCTATATATACATTGTTCATTCATATACAAGTAAAACATGATGGGAGCCATACATAATCATTGTCATAATACATATTCATAACCAACATAATAACAACATAAATATTAGCGAAACAACAACCATATAATCCACATATAAACCAGTATAATACTCATGAGATAACAAGGAAAAATAACCTCATATTAATGATGCAAAAGCCAACCCGTTATGGGACTACCACGTTCCATCCGACCGTAGAATAGCGAGCCAAATCTCTCTTCATCCATTCACCCTCGTGCCATATTCCAAGCATGAATGTGGGATCTCATAAAACACATCAATCAAAAACCATACAGGGATTACAGAGGCCACCCACCTCAACCCATCAAATAGTGATTCCACCTCACGATTGGACATCTCAAAACCATCACCAGGTTGGTCTCTACCCAAGCCTTCCATGACTCTAATGAGTTTGTTCCAACCCAGCTTCCAGGACTAGTAACTCAACCCACAGTTGTCATTGGGCTTCTAGAGCATTTGTCCAACCAAGACTTCTAGGACTAGTAACTCAACCCACAATTGTCACCTGGCTTTCAGAGTGTTTTTCCAACCAAGGCTTCTAGGATTAGTAACTCAACCCACTAAGGGCTTCCAGAGCGTTTGTCTAACCAAGGCTTCCAGGACTAGTAACTCAACCCAAGTTGTTACAGGGCTTCCAGAGCGTTTGTCCAACTAGGCTTCCAGGACTGGTAACTCAACCCAAGTTATTAAAGGGCTTATAGAGCTTTTGTCCAACCAAGGCTCCAAGAACTAATAACTCAATCCAAGCTAAAGGAAATACGAGAACCAACCAAAAAACAAAGAAATAAACCCGCGACACCATGGTTATCTAGGAAATGGCAAGTCTAGGCAATTCCATTGTCAATCCAGGCAAGCCTCCATGCCAATGAGAGATCATGACCAAGCAACCACATGCATGTGCCATGCATGCTAAAACTAGTGAGGAAAACATACATGCAACGCGGTACCTACAATCAAAAGCCGTTGTATTTGCTGATCTCGATGTCCTCTTGTGCTTTCCTGCTCTTCCTTTGCCTTCTTACTCCAAAACTCCAAGTATGCTACACTCCTCCAAGAGTGATCCAAGAAACTCTAAGCGTCCAAGAGTATGAGAGAGAGAATAGAATAGATCTCCACCAAAACCTATCCATAGAGCTCCCTAACTAGTCCTTAGAAGCCTTTTTATCAATAATGCATATATTTTCTTCATTTTCCATTATTTTCCTTCATTTTCCTCCTCACATGCAACCTGTAACCTTTCACCTGCCTTTTCTCCTAATTTCCATTATTTTCATAAATAAATGTGCCAAAATGCAATTTTGCCTTTCCAAATCCTTTTCCATTGCCTTTGCCAATTTCCTTAGCCATAATAATCGAAATGAACACCCACTAGGATGTTTTGCCCAACATTCAGCTTGGAATACATGTCCCATGACCGTGGTCTTATATAAATTTTTACATGGATTTTTAACCAGGGTTGTTACAGAACCACCCCCCTTGGGGGAACACCATCCTCGATGTTCGATGACACCTATAACCAACAAGACTTTTGAAAACATAACATATTGCCCATGGAGATTTATAACATAGCTCATTGCAGTATTTGAAATGACCACTTCTGAAACATGACAATCATACCATTTACTAGAGCTTTATGACACAACACATTACTATATTTACAATAATAACCACATATACACATTTGCTCACCAAACAAATAACATATTGTCTATGGAGCTTTATAAATCGAGCTCGATACCATATTTACAATAATACACACATACACATATGCACATTTTCTCAACCAACAAATAAAAGGATATGATGCCTGCATCCACAACAAGTGAATCCAGAGGCTCACACCTCCACCCTCAAAGTAATACCAGGATTCACCTCCTTCCCAGGAAGTCTAGAATCCACTTCATGGTCAAATCTGCATCCAATGTCCAACACTATAATCCTGCTCCACGTGTCCTCTCAGTGAACAGTTATTGGCTCATTGTTCCAGGGCGCACTTCCAGTGTTCATCTGATTCCATCTAGAAATGCTAATGACCAAAACAAATATATCCCTGGCCTTCCCTTCTCTGCTACATAGTCGCTTGAGCAATTCGGTCACCCCCTTCCATGCAGTCACACACCTTCCAAGTTCCGCCAACACCCCCATCCTAGGCATTCCATCCCTTTGCAAGGATTCCTCGCATTGGAAGGTACAAAAACCAAGGCATATACCTACCTCAAAACCATCATACCGGTCATAGCATGCTCATGGCAATCAATGGACACTATTGGGTACCAATGTCCCACAATGGTCCTGCTCCTGAAGCGCTTTACCAACATATTGCTGCATGTTTCAATTCATTTCACTAACAATGCTAATTCTTGTAGTCAGTTTCAACCACCCAACCAGGCATTTCATGCTTTCCTATACCAAGCACATAATTTCCATTAGATTCAAAGTAAATTGAAATAAATTCAAATCATACCTCATTGGTGGCTTGTCAATAAGTTATACTTGCAATTATATTTGTTTCCTATCACAACAAGTCAATCTAGCATCTTTGACCAAATCATCATGTATAAACATATCACATCAGGTTAACTCAAAACACAACGATCATAGATCAAAATCATAAATCACATGTAACCATCATAAACCATAATCATATATCACATGCATAATAAAACTGAAATAAAATATTGATATTTATCATTTAATCAATCCTTAGTTTCTACCTTTGTCCTTATTCTATATGCACACCAGATCAGTTGCCACACGCGACAAACACCCAGTGCTTCTCCTCAACCATGTGCACATACATATAGTGTGCTTCACACACATACAACCACACACGACATACAACGCCATGCACCTACACCTAACATACCACACATACATCTACATCCAGTGTACAGCACAATGCATACATATGCCTACACCTAGTGTACACCAGCACATAATACATACACCTACACCTAATGTCCAACATAATACATACATATGTACACTACACCTGATATACAACACGACACAATATATGTACCTACACTTGGCGTACAATACAACAAAATACATGTAATACACAGAGTACAACATAACGAGTACACATGTCACAATACCACAACTACATAATGCACATACATAGTACCACATGTACACAACACAACATGTACGACATGCACATAATACCACATGTACACACTACCACCTATACACAACACCACATGCACAATGTGTACACGGCATCACATGTACACAACACCACCTGCATAACATGTACACAATGCCACATGTACATTGTACCACCTGTACAACGTGTACACGACGCCAAACGTACACAACACTACATGCACAACATGTACACAACACCATATGCACGTCATGCACACAACATCACCTGCACACAACACCATGTGCACGACACCACATGCTCACAACACCACTTGTACAATCATGCTCACAACACCACTTGTACAATCATGCACACAACACCATATGTACATAGTACCACTTGTACAACATGCACACAACACCATATGTACATAGCATTGCGTATACAACATATACATAACACCTTATGTACATAACATTGTATATCCAACATGCGTACAACACCATATGCACACAACACCTCATAGCCATCATGCACATAGTACAATATGTACAGAACACCACATATCCAACATGTACAATAGCACCATCTACACCCAGCGTTGCATATGCAATATTCACACAACAATATATGTACCACCTTGTACATAACATTGCATAAACAACATGTACACACACACTATATACACAACACCGCATGCGCACAACATCCCATATGCAACATATGCACAACAATAGTACCCCACATCCAAAATCACATTGTCTCTACCAAGCAACCTTGCTTCCAATATCTTATCCATGCTTGTCCCAGCATGTCGCAAACCATACCACTTTCATTTCACTAATGTATCCCTTGTTATAGCCTGCCCATAACATATACATAATATAATCATATAATATCAACTCATAACCACATGATACTGACCTCATATATTTGTCAGGGCTACTCCTCCCAATTGATTCCTCGTAAGACCGGGAACCTCTTCATGCCATTCACCTACATAAGTAATCATTCTTCCACAAGAATGATCCCTGATGACCCTGTCGGATAGTGACATAGCTACATGGGTACATACATACATATGCATAAACATTAGCATAAACAATCATGATCCAATCAAACAATGATACACATACATACATATAAATGTCAACATAAAATAATAATGATCCAGTCGGTCAATGACATACATACATGCATATGTACATATAAACATTAGCATAAAATAATCACGATCCATGATGACCCTTTCAGGACATAACATACATACATACATACACGTATACACATATAGACACCAACATAATCATTATCACAATATAATTACTAGATATCATAAGGTCAAGGTTAAGAGAACTCCCTTTATGCGTGCAACACATGTACAACATCGAGAACAATAGTCCCCAACATAGCCAAGGCATATGATGCCTTAAGTCCATTCACCTTACCTTTCTTGATTACCTTTCCCATGACTATCATGTCATCGTCTATTTATAGTGATGGACCTAATCAGTCCAACTGGATGTCATACTCTTGCCTTCAACATCCTTTATACATGCACCGACTTCATCTGAGTCTTGCATTGCCTACTGGATTTCATTAAACTCTCACCATGCTCCACTAACTTTCATATTTCCCAACTGATTCCTAAGGCTCAAAACTTGAAAGGAAAGCACAAGAAACAAACAAGAATAAAACCATGAAAACCAATAACAATACGACACCACAAACAAAGTGGCACGATCATGCACTAAACATAACAAAACTGCAATTCAAGCACAAGCAAATCAAAAAAGGCCAAAAGAACAAGACTAACAACAGACACCATGACTCAATCCCCATGGTTCCCAATGCTTCCAAAAGAAATCTCAACTTCATCCTTGGCACTCTCTTTGCTATGCAATCCCCTGCATCATATTGGCATGAACGCATAATTGTCAGTGCATAAATAAACATAACAACATATTAGTTACCTTACCTTGTAACTGAACACGTCCATGCCATCTCTCAAGGGGCTCAAATTCCCTTGACGAATCCATCCATAACTAAAAACTAGCTGATATACTTGTCATATACATGTTCATGACTATAACACATACCCACATAATGTCAGACAAAATCAAGGTTAAGAAGACTTCTTCTATGCAAAGCACTCATTCATTTGGAATTAGGGTTTCCAAATATAGCCAAAGGAATTCTTGCCCGATTCCTTTCTTCTACCTTTTTACTTTGTTGGAATCGAGACTTACTATGTGTTGTCACATCACCCAACTGTTAGTTATACAAACACATCAACTATTACCTTGTCATGCTAATACCAAGCATGTTTCATGCGACTCTTCACACATGTCAACCACACATTCCAAATATCAAGACAATCATATCTATCAATTTGAAATCAACCTTTACCACCAAGGCTAACAATCATGTCATAATCCATCGTCAACTCATAGTCATTAGACATAATGCTACAACTATCACCTACTACACTCAAGTACATATCAATTGTCTCAAGACATATGTATTAGTACAATCATCTTAAAACAAGATCAATGGAACACATACTCATATCATGCAATTCATCAAACATTCAACCAACTTGCAAATATACCATTTTAAATAATAAACTAGATGACATAATCAAACAATCAAGCACCAAATATACGACACAAGCAAACTCATACCTTGATGTATCTCAGGGGAGGCTTTCTTATTTACGCAATCAAGCTAGATTAGCACGATATAACTTCACAACATATCAACTCAAACATAAATAAGGTCATGATATCCATAACGGTAACTAGCTAACATGTTTATATCATGACCTCATAAACAATTATCATTCAAACGTAATAATCACATCTACACAGTTAGTTTAGATTAGTATGACATAATATCACAACATATTAACTCATACCTAAAGGTCATAACCATAACCATTTGCATAGACCAATCCAAGTTATTATGATACATATAACATCAAGATCTTAATATAATAACCTTAATCATCAAGTTACTAGCATATACCAACAAGAAGTTATATATATCATGCTCATCAACAACATATAACCTAATCATCAAGCTAACTATCATATAACAACAACAAAGTTAACCTATCACATACTCCTCAACAACATATAACATAATCATCAAGTCATCTAACATAAGACACCAACAATAATGCATATAACCACAAGTTACTATCATTCATGACTATCTCACACATGTGTATATGACTACATTGATCAATTAGCATTTATCATACATGTAACAATAACAATAATAGAATGGAAAACATGTATATAATAATCCGTTAACTAACATACCTATAATCCAAACATACATTACTTGTATGGCGATCTTCTCTTGCCTCGAGGTCCAATGTTGCAACTTCACTTTGATGGTCTACATCTCCTGCTCTATCTTAGCCAACACATTAGCATCATAACAACCAACAACATCATGACGACCCAAAATGCACACAATGACCTCATAATGCATATCTAACCTATTATGCATGCATAACCATAACCATAACAATGCATGCACAACAACCTATAGACACTGACATGCATAACAAATGCATACACAACCATACACTCATGACAACACACAAGACAACAACACCATCAACCTTCACATGGCGACATCACTATAACCATGATCAACACCATACAAATGCAACTAGCAAATGGACTACAAGCATAAGCAATGCATATGCAACTAACATGAATGCATGACAAACACACAACCCATCCAATCTGAGGGGTGAACCATGCTATGATACCACTCTATAACACCCTCCTCCTACATCTACCCAAGTAATCGACCAACCAGGGTAAACATGTGACGAGACGTTACTATGATATGATTCGACCTCCCAAGTCACATTAAAGAAGTGGAACCAACGGAAACACACCATACAAACCTTCAACATCAACAACAGGACCAGTAGGAACCATCCCAACCTTTCTGCTAACTAGCCCCTGGGTCCCACTGAGTCTTTAAACTATTAAACCTCTGGAAGCTCCCATGCTATGGGCATGCCAGTGTCCAGAGAGCTCTGGACGCTCGCACAAGCCTGCATACTTGCGTCTAGGGACTATTTCTAGCATATCTATGCCATAGTCAGGGGAATTCAAGGCACTTTTCAAGCCTAGAATTTTGACCACTACCCAGAACTTGATGTACCTTTCAGAATCCATTAAACACATGATTACAAGACTAATAAACCAAAAACGAACTCTAGGACTAGGCCTGACCATCCCCATCTGGAACTAATATTTTGTCAAACACTTGGCATCAATGTAATCTACAGGCGTAAATGACAGATCTAAGCATATGGGTCTCACATTTATATGATATTTTCTATGAGGCATTGCTTCCTTATCACTTTAGTTGTAGTTTCTTCCATTAAGCCATAGATACATTATTCATTCATATACAAGTAAAACATGATGGGAGCCATACATAGTCAATGTCATAATACATATTCATAACTAACATAATAACAACAAAAATACCAAGGAAACAATAACCATATAATCAACATATAAACTAGTATAATACTCATGAGATAATAAGGAGAAATAATCTCATATTAATGATGCAAAAGCCAACCCAGTATGGGAATACCACGTTCCACCCAACCGTAGAATGGTTGAGCCAAATATCTCTTTAGCCATTCACCCCCATGCCATATTCCAAGCATGAATGTGGGATCTCATAAAACACATCAATCAAAAACCATACAGGGCTACCAGAGGCCATCCACTTCAATCCATCAAACAATGATTCCAACTCATGGTCAGACATCTCAAAACTATCACTGGATTGGTCTCTACCGAAGCCTTCTAGGGCTCCATATCGTTTGTTCCAACTCGGCTTCCAGGACTAGTAACTCAACCCACAACTACCATTGGGCTTCCAGATCATTTGTCTAACCAAGGCTTCCAGGACTAGTAACTCAACCCACAACTGTCGTTGGGCTTCCAGAGCATTTGTCCAACCAGGGCTTCCAGGACTAGTAACTCAACTCAAGATATTACAGGGCTTCTAGAGAGTTTTTCCAGCCAAGGCTTCCAGGACTAGTAACTCAACCCACGCTGTTACAGGGCTTCTAGAGTGTTTTTCCAACCAAGGCTCCAGGAACTAATAGCTCAACCCAAGCTAAAGGAAACATGAGAACCAACCAAAAAACAAATAAATAAACCCACAACACCATGGATGTCTAGTAAATGGCAAGGCTAGGCAAATCCATTGTCAATCCAGGCAATCCTCCATGGCAACTAAAAATCATGACCAAGAAACCACATGCATTTTCCATGCATGCTAAAACTAGTGAGGAAAACATACATGCAACTCGGTACCTATAGTCAAAACCCATTGTAGCTGCTAATCCCGATGTCCTCTTGTGCTTTCCTGCTCTTCCTTTTCCTTCTTGCTCCAAAACTCCAAGTATGCCACACTCCTCCAAGAATGCTCCAAGAAACTCTAAGTGTCCAAGAGTATGAGAGAGAGAATAGAATATAGCTCCACCAAAACCTGTACAAAAGGCTCCCTAACTGATCCTCAGAAGCCTTTTTTATCAATGAGGCCTCTATTTTCTTCATTTTCCATTTTTTCCTTCATTTTCCTCCTCACATGCAACCTGTGACCTTTCACCTTCCTTTTCTCCTAATTTCCATTATTTTCATAAATAAATGTGCCAAAATGCCATTTTTCCTTTCCAAAGCCTTTGCCACTACCTTTGCCAATTTCCTTAGCCATAATAACCGAAATGAACACCCACTAGGATGTTTTGCCCACCATTCATCTTGGAATATGTGTCCCATGACTATGGTCTTATATATATTTTTACATGGATTTTTAACCAGGGTTGTTATAGGTGGCATCCTCGATAGAGCATCAACCACTATGTTGTTCTTGCCCTTGACATATTCTATCTCAAATTCGTAGGCCTGCAACTTGCTTATCCACTTTTGCCGCCTCTCACTTAGTTCTTTCAGCCCCATGATGGTTATTGTGGTCCTTTTTACCTTAAATTTGCATCCTACCAAATATTTCCTGAAATTGGCCAATGGATGTATTATGGCCAACATATCCTTATAAAATATCGAATAGTGCAACTCATAATCTCTAAGCTTGTAACTTTCTAATGTTATGGGGTGTTGATTCTGCATAAAGATTGCTCTTATTCTTGTCCCTGAAGCGTCGCATTCTAGCACGAATGGTTGGGTGAAATCAGGTAGAGCAAGCACATGGCAAGTGCTCACCACCTCCTTCATCCTTTCAAATGTTTCCTGTACTTTCTCTGACTAGTTTAAGGCTCCCTTTTTGGTGAGATCTTTAAGAGGAGTTGTTAACTGTGAGAACCCCTTAACAAACTTCTTGTAATAAGTGAAAAGACCAAGGAAGTTCTTCAACTCTTTGTCATTCTTTGGGTTGGGGCATTCAATGATTGCCCGAATTTTTTCTTGATGCACTCTTACCCCATCGTGACCAATAACATGCCCTAGATAAAGCATCTTTGTCATGCCAAAGTCACACTTGGACTCCTTTGCATACAATTCCTTCTCCTCCAGAATCCCCAACACTTCATCCAAGTGCCTTAAGTGGTCTTCCCATGTCTTGCTATAGACCAATATGTCATCGAAGAAGACCAGTAAGTACTTCCACAACTGCTTATTAAATATATGGTTCATACATGACTGGAAAGTCACGAGAGCGTTGGTTTGCCCAAATGGCATGAAAAAAACTCATAGTGCCCATAGTGGTACATTAAAGTTTTCTTTAGGATGCTTTGCTCCCGAACCCAGATGTCATGGTAGCTAGAACGACGATCAATATTCGAAAAAAATTTGGCCCCTTTCAACTCATCCATCAATTCATCGATCTTCAGAATAGGATATTAGTTCTTTATTGTCTTCTTATTGAGAGCACGATATTATATACACATATGAAGGTGTCATCCTTCTTCTTAGCCACCAATACCAAAGAAGTGAACAGACTAGAGCTCAGGAAAATATGGCCCATTCTCAATAGCTCCTTTATGGCCTTCTCTATTTCATCTTTATAAAATTTGGGATGTCGTTAAGGAGCTATTATAATTTCCTACACACCCTCCTCATGTTCTATGACATTTTCAAAGCCTCTATCTGGTGGTCTACCTGGAGGAATATCAACAAAAAACTTTATGATGCTTACGAATTAATACCTGTATGTCCTTTGAGTGTTGTCGTGGTTGCTCCAACGACTTTTTTGCTATAATAAGGCACTCCATTGCCCATTGAATATCACCTCGTCTCATTACAACTCCATGTGGTTGGATGATACAAGCTTGGGTGGGTATTTATGTATTGATCTTAAGACTACCCTCTTGCCATCTACTAGATCATTGAACTCCATCTCCATGTTTCGCTGGTCCGTGGTGTACTTTCCGATGTAGTAAATCCATTGACACCCTAACACCACATTAACATCTTACACATCCACCACGAAAAATTCATCTATCACTGTATAGTTCCCCATGGTGAGTTTTAGCTTGGGAATGTACCTATTACAGTCCATCTGATGTTTCCCTGGTATGACGACTGTAAAACCATTGAACTCTGTTGTAGGAATTCCCTTCCATTCCACCAACTCAACATCTATGAAGTTGTGAGAAGCTCCCCCATCAACCAATAATGTTACCTTGTGCCCTGTTATAACCCCTCTAACTCTAAAAGTGTACTATATAGGGATTCCCGACATAGAGACTAAGATAGGAGCTGTTCCTTCTGCATGCAAGCAATCACATCCAACAGTCTCGTGCATCTGCCCCTATATTTCTCGCCATCCCCATCATCGTTGTCACTGAGTACACCTCAATGTTTTGATCTTTGCATGTTTTTTCTTTTCCATTGCACTTGTGCACCGATGCCCATCGTTCCTGACAAATGAAACAAAGTTTCTTTTTCCTAGACTCTTTTCGGGTCTCCTAATCCAACTTTTGTTTCCCAATCCACTCCTTTTGAGGGGGCTTGACCTCTTTACCTTTCTAAGGGAAAGAAGGTTTAAGAGTGAATTTAGTTTTGGAAGTGACATCTTGTAAGTCCCTGGTTTTATTGATTGTCAAACAAAGTGTGGCGGGTTCACAACTCTTGACCCATCCACGTAGAGGTTTTACCAACCCCTCTATAAATAGCATCACCAATATGGCCTCTGAAATATTTGTGACCATGACTACTATTCTTTGAAACTTTTCAATATAAGCCTCCAAACTACCTATCTGCTTGAGCTGTGCCAACTCTCTAAAATGAATATCTGAATCCTTCCTGTAGTGCTCAATAAGTCTCTGAGTGAACTTTGTGTATGAGGTGATGTCATTATGCCCCAACATTACCAACCCATGGTACCACCACTCATGGGCCTCACCATCCAAGTGTGGGGTGGCCAATTTAATGGCCTCCCTCTTTGTCATATGATGCAACTTAAAGTAAGTGTCCAATTTTTGCACCCATGATCGAGTTGAGAATTTAGACAACCCATTGCAGTAGGGGATCTTCACCTTCCCCAAAGTTTTCTACAGCTCTTTATTTTTCCTTGGGAACCTCTGAGATGGTTTGGGCCTACTCTTCAACTGAAGGTGGTAGAAATAAATAAAGCTCATAGTAGCATCGAAATCTTGTCCTGGAGCTTGATACTATTCCATATAATTTGCATAAGGGATTCAAATTCAAC
Organism: Pinus taeda; assembly: GCA_000404065.3. Classification (NCBI taxonomy): domain Eukaryota; kingdom Viridiplantae; phylum Streptophyta; class Pinopsida; order Pinales; family Pinaceae; genus Pinus; species Pinus taeda. The sequence continues at coordinate 80,895 of APFE030920767.1, read as the reverse complement.
CTGCTCTACTAAGTTCTCTATAATATATTTTATAAACTGAGGCATATTGGGTCTGGGCATCTTACTAGCAGTGTGTGATTAGTTCTACACATAGGTGCATGCTTGATTTCCCTTAGCACTATTGGACCCTTCCCCATTCAATGGCTCCTTCCCAATGGAAGTTCTTGTGTTCGTTATACCTCTCATCAAATCTACCATCTCTTTTTGGCCCTTGGCCAAGTCATTGATAGCACTAAGCAAACTATTAAAATCTTGTTCCTCCTTATCTCCCATATATGGTCGTTCAAACTCAGGTGTTTTCTCTATTCCCATACCCCTTTCTGGTGTCTCTTCACTCTCTTTATCAGGGATATCTTCCTCTGTAAGGGGAGTTGGTTCTCAGTAAGTATGTTTTCTCCTATATGCTATCCATGTATAGGGATTTTCTTCTGTCATGAAAGCATTGTCTAGGAACAACTAAGTTTTCAAGCTATTAACCCGCGACTGAGCCAAGACTAAGACTATGATACCAATATAAAATCCCTTTCCCTCCAAGATTCTAGTTTTGAATAAATTTTTGGGTTTTTGTTTTAAATTTTCCCCAATGGTGTCCTCTATCAATTAATTCTCGGCACATTGTTGTAGGCTTTGACTCACAATTTTAACTCCAAGAATGCATACAAATGGAAATTTTATACCCACAAACCAAATATTAGAACATCCAACAAATTTATTTGTTTACCCGGAAAATAGTACATAACTAATTATATATTTTTTAGCATAGTATAACAACAAAATTACTTCATTACATTGATTGTACAACACAATAAAGATTTAATTTGGAATAGATGAACCTAGTAACGTTGCTTTATTTAGATAACCCTCCAAATGACAGTCGCTCTTAGGAAACTTCTCTCCATATATTTCAGCCTTTGTTTATCATCCAAGACCAATTCCTATCTCCTTGGAAATATGGTCCATGCAACAATTAACAACTTAATACGAGCTTTAAATAATGTTACTCCCACATTATTACCCTCAATGCATATCCAAGAGTATTGTGACATGTACATGCAGGAAAATGGCAGCGTACAAGCTCAGAAAGACACCCACAAATTGAGAGAAGATGACACTGACTTCAAACTAGGGAAAATACGCCCTTCAGCAAAGGTATCCTTGCCTTTATTGTTTAAAAATTAGTTCCCATCAACATACACAAGTCCAACAATTGAAAGAAATGGTCCACAGCCCGAGTCAAATTAAGGAATATGATCTCTGTAATTTTATGAACTTGTCGTTGCTAAAGAGACTCAACCAACAATTAGAAAATGATACAACCACTAAGGAAAATTAAATCAACTTCTTTATTTTTGCCTTCAAGAAGGCTCGACCTAGCTAGTAATTCCAATGGGAAATATGTTGCCTTGAAGCACTCAATTTTAGTCACATAAGTTTACGCTTATGTTTCTTGGAGAAATATTTGGTTTGGTCCCACCATAAAATATGCAACCTTCTTTCAACAATTCATGGGCCCCAGGAAGAAAAAATATTAAATGTTCTGCACTCAAACTCGCTTTACTGATTTATATTTCTGTTTGGTCCTTCATTCTCCATGAGAATCTTCAACCTGTCATAAAAAATAGAAAAAATATTATGTAAGGATGCAAAACCAACTGATATAGCTTGAATACCTTAATATTTATTGGAAATTTAGTTCAAGCTCAGCTGTGAAATCTGGGTGATTTCACTCTCAAACCCAAACTGGGGTGTCTCATTTCAACATTGAAGTCTGTTATGGCAGCTATGGTTCCAAAACCCTAAGCTTCTCCTTCAACTCTCTCCAGGAGCTCCTTCTCCAAACTCACAATTACACGAATGAGGAGAGACTCCTCATTTTCCTTCTTTAATGAGTTTAGGATTGTTTTTTCACCTTCACCCTTTTTTTTTTTTTTTTTTTTTATTAAATTCACCTTTATAAAAGCCACTTTATGATATTTCACTTTATGAAGTTAAAGTGACTTCTAACTTACTAAATATGACTCTTTCTCCTTTTTGAGCTTTATAAAGTTTCCTTAGGCAATTTAAGTCCCTTTATTAAAGATTTCCCCGCTTTAGCCTATGGGAACCACTCTAGGCTAGCGGACTCTATCCTAAGCTTCCTATGGGGATGGGGACATTACAAAAACACATCCCTAGATACATGTTGCAACTCTTTCAATTGGTATTTATGTTTCCTAGTACACCCTTCTAAGGATGCCTTTCCTCTTACATACTCTCATACATATTAATTTTCTCTTAAAACAATAAAACATACTTCTTGTCGGATTTGAACAATTCCTTGGCTTAGTTAGCACTTACTAGTGAAATTTTTGACTTGCCTTTGTTACACATTGATGGTAAATGATTTTACATCCTTGACGAGCTCATTCCGGTTGGATCTTCGCATGAATATTGCATCTCGCATGTACATGTAGGGACTTCCAAACAACATTATACATACATCAAGGGGAGCCATATCTTGTTCTACTTCATCAATAAAATTAACACTAATACAAAATCTATTTTTGCATTTTTTTTTTAACTTTAACTCTGCATCCTTCTCTACCCACCCCAATGGATATGGGTTGGGATGATCACAAACTTCCAATCCCAATTTGTTGACCAACTCTACTATAATGAGATTTTCATGTGATCTTGAGTTAAATAGAGCATCAATATTTATCTTCTTGACATGTATCTTTATGTGGAAGCATTTGGTCATTTCTTTCTCTTCCTGTTGATGAAGGCTACTCAAATTCACCTCCTTCTGCACTAATGTATAAAAAATCTGCTCATCCACGTCTGAGGTGCTTTCAAGTTGGTTGCTTGAATTAGTGGCCATGACGTTCTTATTCATATTATATATATTTTTTTCTCCGGGTTAAGCTTTGGATGCAACTTCCAACACTTCTCCTATGTATGGTCGTCAATGTTGCAGTGGTTGTTGGGATCTTTTCACTGGTGTGTTGTGGTTGCCAAAATTTTATCTCCCCCCCAACCTTTCCACTTCTTCTTCCCTTCTTTAGAAGCATCATGTTGCTCCTTCTTCTTGGATCCACTTGATTTCCCTTTCTTCAAGTCTATATTCTCCAGATACCGGCCTATACACAAGGCTCGTCCATTGATCTTGGCTTGAACAAAATCACTTCTTTCGCTAATGGCTATATAGTCCCCTCAAATACTTGAGGAGTAAATTTGGGTTCTTTGGGGAGATACCCAACATCATGGGCATCTTTTTAACTCTGTGGTGTACTCCTATATGTTCTCCCCTTGCTTTTGCTTGAAGTAGCGCCACCAAATCCACTGGTCCTCTATATAGCCAATACTGTAAAATTGTGACTTTATGATGGATTTGAAGTCCTTCCACTTAGTCACTAGAGGTTCTCCCTCCAACCCCAAGTTCTTCGTGTGTCTTTCCCACTAAGTGAGGGAAAGGCCCCTTAATTTCAGTCGTGCAAATGAATTTTTTTTTTCTTCCTTAACATGATGGACATTGAAATAAACTTATAATTGTTTCTACTAGTGATGTAGTTTTAGAGCATTGATCTCACCTTGGTATAGCTTTATATTAACCTTTACTTCCATTTTGAACAAGGATTGTGAATGATTAATGACACTTGAACTAGGTTGATATTTTCGGGTCCTTTCTTCAATGGTTCTTTGTTTCTTCTTGATCTCCTGATCACCCCTCTGATTTTTCCTCTGTATTAGAACCCCCATATTCTCCAAATATCTCGAGCTTATTGCTTAGGGCTAACATGAGGAGATTCATATTACGACTTATATCTACAATTTGTGCTTCCAACCACAATAACCTCTCCTTTGTAGGATCACAAGGGTCCTTCATACATTCATCGACCATGATTAAGGTTTTACAACTTTTGGCATGACTTACCTATATCCCCTACAAATCTCCACAATATACCCAAAGAAACGTGCTCTTATACCAATATGACATGTAAATTGTTGTAGATATTCCATTGGATAGTTTGTCACAACATATCTAATAAAATTATATTTAAAAATATGAAATCTACACTATTAGGGTTTTATTTTTCTTTAGACTCCAGGATTTGTAGATTAAAGTTAATTTCCTATGCATGTAAGTTAAAATTATGCATAAAATAAGAACATTTAAATTAAAACTCACAAACCATGATTAATACAAGATATGACTTGGGAAACTCTTTTGGGAAAAAAACCCAGTCGGAAGGTGAGGGGTCGCTCTGCTCTCTTTCTCTGAATAGAAAATTGTTGCAAGTACAAAGAAGTAAGGTATGTGGCCTATGGGCTACTACAATGCACAAATCCTCTCTATGTTCTCTATCTCCCATCCCTCTCAAATATTGTTTTCTTGTCCATGAAGTGAATGACTTTGAAAGAATGGAACCTGTTTTCCTCCTAATGGCATGATTACAACACAACCCAATAAACTACTAGTGGTTAGGTTTAACTATCTCAACTATTGACCACAATTACATTATGGAATCTTCTAGAGTCTTCTTCATCATAATGACATGGCTAGCCCATTTTCCATGAATAATGGGGTTTGACGTGGCATCCTCTCGAATTATGGTGTTGAAAACAGGAAGGTCAACTTATGTGGCATAAATTTTACATACAGACTCTGATTGATGTGATTCTTGCACCATTGGAAAGGTCTCTATGTGTAGAATATGAAGAATAGGTGTGACGATAATGCAACACATTTTTACCCCCAAAAAAGTCATTTGATGCCTCAAAATGCTCCTCGAAGTTTTACAACCCTAATTTGCCAAATTGGTCCTTCTGGTACAAATGGTCCTCTGAGTTGATTCCTCCACTTTTTCCACTTTGAAAGCAACGAGATGGACGAAAAACAATATAATGATCTAATCCATATCAAATGAACATGACAATCATGGAGCATGTAAGGAGTACGAGGTTACATGCAAGATTGCCCTTACAATTTTAGGAAGATGATGTGGACATAGTTTTTTATTAATATATAAATGACCTTCAAGTTCTTTATATAGTGGAATTGTAGAGGAGGAATGGACAAGTAAAATGGTAAACTACTCATTTATGATGACTTTTAGTTGTGAAGCATTTATCGATATTGATAGAGAAAATAAAATAAAGTCGAGGTAAAATCCAAGAAGTGTACTTTAATTGGATATGGAGTTAATGATTTTGGTTATCGCTTATGGGATTACGAAAATCACAAAAATCATTAGAAGTAGTGATGTGGTATTGAATGATAAGGTTAAGTACAATATTAGTTGCAAGGAAAGAAATAGGAAAAGGCAAGCATATAATACATAGTGCTTGATGAAATCATAGAAAATGAAATTTCAAAGTTGCCATAAAATCAAATTGTTCAACACAACAACAATATATACCTCAAACTCCTGCAAGTGTTGTTAGATGATCTACTAAGTTGAGTATACCCCCTGAATAATACTCTCCTTCAGTGTTTATGCATTGTACCAGAAAAACATGAAGAAACAATGTAGATAGAAACTAGAAAGAATGGGAGAAGTCACAAGAGAGGAGATGGATTCTTTGGTACATAACCAGACTTGGGACTTGGTTTGGTTTCTTGTAGGTAAAATATAATTACATAATAAATGGATTTACATGTTGAAGGAAGAAGACATAAGATAAAATAGATATAACGCTAGACTTGTTGTCAATGGGTTTACATAGAAGAAAAAATAGATTTTGATGAGATATTTTTTCTTGCTGCTAAATGACATAAATTATAAATCTTTTAAGTCTAGTGGTAGTAGAAGATTTTGATCTTGAATAGTTAGATGTAAAGACAACTTTTCTCTATCGAGATTTGGAGGATGTAATGCCCATATTATGGAATTAATAATAATAAAAATAAATAAAAGAAATACACAATGAATAAAATAATTAAAGTAAATAAATATAAATAAATAAAAGAAACTAGTTTTTTTTTTTTTGACAAGATCGGTTAAGTTTGTATTTCCAAAAAAGAAAAAAAACGAGAAAGCTCCTGTTACATTCAAAAGAGCTTGGAGTCAAGCTTTAGAAGGGTTATGGGAGTGTTGTCCCTAATACTTGAGTGCTTGAATCCCAAAATGATTTTAGTGCCTAAGACTGTTCTGGCATATTGCCTTACATATTGACCTAATAACAAAATAAACTTACATAACATATTACTTGAAGTCTATTATAATACTAGAAGTTTCTTAATATTGGTTTACAGAGTGCTACTGATGGGATCTCTACTTTTTGCCTTGATACACTGAGTTTTCTCCCTCCTGGCTCAGAGTGGAGTTTTTGACGAATGCCACAGCCTCTTCCAGATGTACACACTTGTTTTTTTATGCAATGATTTCCGTTTTCTGATTTCTAAAGTTCTTCTTTTGGTAACTAATCTCCATCTTCATCTCTGATCTGAGATCTTGTATTGTTTCTTTGAGTCTGCTTATCATGAATTTGTTGGCTTTACAGGTGGTGCAACTGCCATTCTGAGTAGCTTTCTCCACCAGATTGAATTCCATTTTTGTAGCTTGATTCTCTGTGGTTTTGTGATGCTTCCTGTATTTCTTGTGTGTACTGTGCCTTAGTCTTTTTTCACTTCCCTTGAAATGATGATTCCTCCTCTATTTTTTGCTGTTTGATTTATTTTCCCCTCTCTCTTTGTGATGTTGAAGAGCGTTGTAATACTTCCCCACTACTAGGCTTAGAAGCACTGCTGGCTTGGTTTTGAGTTGTCCAAAAAACTTCGAGATTTAAAGAGAGCTCTTCCTTAGAATCCTTATCACACAAAGATGTAGTGTGATCGAAATAGTTGATCGAAAGAGGATTGATGGGAGAGGAGTTCTGATTTTTAGGAGGCGACACTGAGGATCCAGGGAGTAGATGAGACAAATGGGAGACAGAGGCTACAAAGCTCTCATTAGCAGAATTACAGTTGAGTGAGGGAGGGGAAATCTTGTGATTTTAAGATGGAGGACAATGGGGATGATTGACATATGATGAACGCTTCTCTAGATCCTTTACACACAGTGAAGTATCTCCAGTGTATACGCTTAAGGAGGAAGGCTCTTTGCGATGGCTAGTTGGCTAGTTGGATGAGATTTAAAGAGGGAGAAACTGAGACTTTTGAGCGAATGAGGAGAGAACTAGGTAAAGGTTTCACGAGGTCGATGAGAGGAATGCGAAACAGAGACTTCATATTTCTCTTTGATAGGGATGCATCTGAGTAATGAAGGGGTGAGCTCGTGATTTAAAGAAGGGAGGCCACAGGAATGGTTGTCAAGAAAACAATGATTCGTGCCATCGTGCCAGTGAATGAGATGCTTATCTTCCTTGGTCTTTGAGCTGAAATCAGAATTGGATACTCTCAGGATTTTTTGGTGTAAATCACGTGATTTCCTTGTCGAGTGGGCTATTGAAATATCTATGAACTGATTTTATTTTTTATTTTTTATTTTATTTTTTATTTTATTTTATTTTATTTATATTTTATTTATTTTATTTTATTTTTTTTTTTTTTTTTTATTTTTTTTTTATTTTTTGTCGGAATGTGTTTTTATCATGATAATTGATTTGATATAACTAAGGGATTGGATTGGGATAGAAATCCTCATTTTCTCTAATATCTGCTTCCATTCTAAGAATTGCCTTATTAGCATAATGGTCTGTTGTTTTGTTATGATCTCTTAATATATTCTTAAATGTGACTTTTTCTGCATTGTCCAGGTTGTTCCTTATCCATTTAAAGTCTTGTTCATGGCTACATTTGTGGGTTTTTTGTTGTTGGCCATTGCTTCAATAATGATAGCGGAGTCCCACAATATTATTGGGTCTTTGATGGCTCTTTTTTTTAGTATCCGTGAGCCCAGTAGCAAACTGTATGCCTATGTTTTGTTGTTTGTAGTTTCCCCCAATCCCCATTCATAGGAGACCAACGTTTTCCCCCAGGGGTCGATTATAGTTCCTCCAACACCTGCTTTCCCCGGGTTATTTTTAGATGCCCCATCAAAGAACAAGCAAAATATGTTTTGATTTCCTTTCCAGGTTGTAAATTCTTCTTGATTTAATCTGATCTTCCATTTCTGAGTTGTAGGGGTGTTCCTGAGATTTTTATTCTCGTTGTTTTTTATTGTTGCCTTACTGATCCAATCCCTTTCTTCTTGCTATAGGAGGTTGTTATCAATTGTTGTAGTGCCATTCATATTTATGACCCCAGATGTGAGGCCCCATGTTTTTGATAGTATTCTCCCCATTTTTGGTGCCTGATCTTTAAATATGCTCTTGTTCCTTGAGAGCCAAATTTTCTAGCAGAGAACTGTTGGGAGGTACTCCCAAAACTTTTTAATTGTTGCCTTTTTCTTTGTCGGGTAGGGGTATGTCTTTTTCCATTCTAAAAAGAAATCCAAAAAGGTTTTGGAGAAATTTAGATTGATTTCCAAAGAACTTGATAGTTGTTTCTAGCACTCTTTTGTTACCGTGTAATCCAGAAAGAGATGCTGAGTAGTCTCTTCTTCCTTTAGGCACATCAGACACCTGGATGGACCAGAGAAACCTTTTTTTTTTAGGTTTTTGGTGGTGAGAATTTTCCCTTATAGCAGGGTCCATATGAAGATTTTAATTTTAGGGAGGCTTTTAATTTTCCATACTGAATTCCATGGTGCCCAATCTTGTTGATTTTGAGGTTCTTGTAGTACTGTGTAACCGATCTTAATTGTGTAGCTTCCTCCACTCAGGTCCCATACAAAGGTATCTTCTTCCTCAATGCTTGTTGGTGCTGCTCCTTTGAGGTGTTGCTGAAGGTTGTCCCATTGACCTTTCAGATTTGGGGGGATTCTTGAGATGTGCCATTCTTGCCAATTTTGATTTTCCCAGTTGGAGATGGAGTGTAGAGTTTTCAGTCCTCTATCATTCATCCAATTTTGAATGTCCTCATGGCCTGAGAGGAGGTTTAGTGACTCCTTCCTCATTATTCTATCCTCCAATATCAAGACATTTTTGTCGTTGCCTGGTATTTTAGAGATGTATTTGCTGATTGACAGTATCATTTTCTTTACAAGCTTCCAGACTTGCGCACACGGTCTTATTGGAATGTTTTCATCCAGTAAATTTGTTCTTGGGTGGTTCATATATTTTGCAGCTAGAATTTTTTTCCACCAGCTCTTCTTACCTGTTATCATTCTCCATATGATTTTAATTCCTAAGGCAATATTCATTAGGCCAGGCAGTCTTATAGGTAAGCCTCCTTTTTCATACGACAAAGTTACTTGCTCCCATTTTACCAAACTGAACTTTTTGTTCTCTTGCTTCCCTCCCTGCCAGAGGAAGCCTCTTACTATTAGTTCCATTTGCTTGTGTGCACTTGTCGGTGCCAAAATTGTAGCATATTGATATATTGGGAATGCCATGAGTAAGGCTTTAATTAGAATTATCATGCCTGCCATGTTCAACCACATCATTCCCCATTTTTGGATTTTCTCTTTCATTTTTTCAATTTGTTTATTCCATGGCTCCATTTTCAGATTCTCTCTGAGATGGATAGTTTGAGATAAAAGAAGTGGGTCCATCTTTCTTGAATAGGGATCTCAAGAATCCGTGCGATTCTTTGCATGGTTCTAGGAGAGGTATTCCAACCATAATTTCTACACTTAGTGTTGTTTAAGAGACTGCCGGAGACCTGCAAAAATTTTCCCAAGACTTTTTTAAATCTTTGAGAAATTATGCTTGAGGCACCTCCCAACAAGAGAGTGCCATCGACAAACAAAGAGTGGTTAATGCTTTTGATTCCTTTTGAGATTTATAGTCTTGTTATGGTTCTTTCTCTCCTATTTTTTTCCAGTGCTCTACTTAGAGTATCTGACATTATGATATAAAGGAAAGGAGATAGAGGGCATCCCTGTCTCAATCCTCTTGAGCTTTGAAAGAAGTCACTTGGTCTTCCATTTATAAGTGGCGTTATCCATGGGTCCATAATGCATGCCTGGATGACCTCTATAATTTCTTTGGAGAATCCGAATTTCTTTAGAACAACCATGAGGTATGGTAGGTTGACTCTATCAAAAGCATTAACCATGTCCAGTTTTATAATAATTCCTTTTTTTTTTCTCTGGATGCTTGAGTGAATGGCTTCCTAGATGACAATAACATTATCGATGATCTGCCTTCTTGGGATAAAGCCTCCTTGGTTTTCCGATATTATTTCTGGAAGAAATTTCTTTATTCTATTTGCTATGATCTTTGTTCCTATCTTGTAGGAAGAATTGCATAGAGAGATTGGTCGGAATCTACTGAAAGTGGATGGATTGATTCCTTTGGTATTAATGCCAGATATGAAGATTTTGTGTTGCCTCCCATTTTTTTTTTGAAGACGTTCCTTACCATTCTTAAGAAATTTTTATTTATTTATTTATATTATTATTATTATTATTATTTTTTAATATATATATATAGTTTGCCAGTGCCACCTATAAAGGGCTAATGTGAATCCATTTGGGCTTCGTGACTTATCTGGGTGGAGGCTCCATATTGCTGTCTTTACTTCTTCTTGTAAAATTTATTTCATTATTTCTGCATTTTGTCCATCCCTTGTCTTTTTTGGGGTGTGTTGTAAGAAATTATCATGGTCTAATGTTTCTTCATTTTCTGTCAGGAGGTTTTTAAAATGATTATGTGCTGCTTTTTTTAGTTCCTCCGCTCCCTTAATTTCTTGTCCATCCACTTGGATTTTGTCAATTTGGTTTCTTGCTCTTCTTATTTGCATGGAGTTGTGGAAAAATGTTGTGTTTTTGTCCCCTGCATTCAGCCAAAGACTTCTTGACATTAATCTCATCTCTTCTTCTTATTTTCTATTTTCTCTATATATTTCCCAAAAAAGTTCCTTTTCTTGTAAATAGTCTTGTTTATCCTCCTATTTATTTTCCTTTTCCTCTTGTAAGCTCTCCATTTTTTTCATCAGATCAACTCTTCCATTTTTGTTTTGCTTTTCATTTTCCCTTGCCCAAGTTTTCACTTCTTTTAATTTGGTTTCCCACACAAAGTGAGGCGAACCTGTGACCTTCTGTGCCCACACTTCTGAAATTAGTTTTTTGAATTCTTCACTATTGTCCCATATTGGGTAGTATTTAAAAGGTAGAGGCCTTTGGTTATCCATTTTGCCCAAAATGATTGCCACCGACTTGTGATCGGATGTCGTGGTGTAGATAATTTTTGATCTTGCTGAATTAAAACTTGAGATGATGTTTTCTTGAACCAATATACGGTCCAGTCTCTCTTTTATATTGCTTTTTCCCACCCTTTTGTTGTTCCACGTGTACTTCCCATTCCTTGGTGGGATATCAAATAACTTGTTTTGTTCCATAATTGTTTCAAGAGCCTCCCTAGATGGATTTGCATGGTAGGACCCTCTAAATTTCTCCTCCATATTTAGTACCAAGTTGAGGTCCCCTCCCAAGGTCACTTTTCTATTTTGTGTTTCATTTAGAGTTTCTTGCACTGTGCTCCATCATTGTTCTTTTTCTCTGTAGTGGTTTGGGGCATATATGTTGATAAAGTTGTATTGCTCCTTGGTGTTTATTTCCTTTAAATCTATTGGGATCCAATGTTGCTCCTTTTTTTGCTGAATCATTTCCCATTTTCCTTTCTTCCATAGTGTACAAATTCGTCCTAAGGCCCCTATGGTCTGTAGTGTTGTTCCTTCATAGTTTTTTATTTTTTTTTAATCATATTTTTTTTATTCTTGGCTGCTTGTTTTGGTCTCCTGGAGCATGAATATATCTGGGGTTTCTTTTGCTAAAATATCTCTTGCTGCATTCACTTTGAAGGGTGTTCCCAGTCCACGACAATTCCAGGAGACCACGATCATTACTTGTTTGTGTTATGAAACCAGCTCAAGAAAAGATAGAAAAGATAGATCAACGCCTTAGAATTCAGCCTCTTCGAGGGG
>APFE030920767.1:13958-65299 GCA_000404065.3 Pinus taeda | reverse complement strand
ATGTAAAATAATTTCTTCTCAACACACTTATGACCTTTAGTGCATTTTCTATCACAATTGTAACAAAGCCCTTTTTCTCTTTTTTCTTCCAATTGTTGTGGTGTAACCCTTGTAGGTTGTGGAAGGTTAGGAGAAACAACACTTCCATCTTCATAGCTATGAGGGTAGAATTCATTGTTGCCATAATTTTACTTTCTATTATGTCACAAAGCCCTTTTACTCTTTCCAATTGTTGTGGTGTTGCTCTAAAGAAGGTGTTGCTCTTTGTATCCTCATAATGTGCTATCATTTCCTCTGTGAGAGTTGACCACGTAACAAGTCGTTTACGAGAACAAAGCCCTTTATACCATAAAAAATGATCCGGTTCTAAATATGAAGATGCAATACATACCTTTTGTAACAGTGGTACACCATGTAGATCAAAATATTGCTCCATCTGCCGTATCCAATTTAACGGATCCTTTCCATCAAACTTCCTCATCTTGCTTTTTCCTGATTTTAGGAGCTCGATCTTGAAATGACTGTAACTCTGTACTTTCAGATCTTTAAGTTCTGAAACTATGACCTGTAGTAGTCCTTTGTGCCCTCTTTCCAATGTCACAGGTTTGACCCCAATTGGATTCTCCAATGAAGAGTTATGCCAAATCTCCCACAGTGACCTGATTATAGACCTTTTCAGAAGAGAGAACTTGTATGAAGTGCCACATGTCTCTATTTGGACCTCTGGCTCTAAAAAATACCTAGAAGAAACTACAGTCCGTCCTCTTTCTATACCTTTTTGCGAAATTTCAATCCGATGCTCAAAGAGAAAGTTATGACGATTTTCCCCAAGTCACCTGTTTGGAATGTAATTCAGGAGTCTATAAAAAGACCAACTTCCTCAGATCATATCTCCACAAATATAGCGCAAAAAACTCTGAAATTCTGACCCGAGCTGAAACATGATGTCTTCTCAAATGGGTTTTTTTTTCCGACTTCTGAAACGTCACAAAAAAAAAGTTATAGCGAAAATGCCACGATGACCTATTTGGAGCAGTGAAACCCTAGAACTTGGCTCCGATACCAAATGTTATGAAACCAGCTCAAGAAAAGATAGAAAAGATAGATCAACGCCTTAGAATTCAGCCTCTTCGAGGGGGCAACCTCCTTTACATTACATAAATGAACAATTCTTGGATGATACAAATGACAAAACCTCCTTTCTATATATAGGAGTCTAAGGAGTCACGGTATAACCCAGCCAACCTAACAATAATAATACAAAGCCACAAAAATAACAATAGAGGGATTCTATGGGGCACAGTAATAACACTATGGGGGCAATAGGGGCACAACAATATTAATAAGGGGTAAAACTACTATAGTAATGGGGTAATCACTAGTATTATAGGGACCCAAAAGTTTGTTTGGTGAGATGAGGGACCTTTCCCTCTATGCTGGTTTTGGTTTTTCTCATTATTCCCAGAGATTTTCCCAAAGAAAGAGTCCATGGGTTTTGCGTGCCTAGTCCCATCTCCTTAGCTGTCGCTTCATCTCTCAACTCCCTGTTGGATTTTCTTCTTGCTTTTTTTTGGTGTTCAAAGGTTTGGAGGGACTCCTTGGATTGGTTTCTAGTTAATATTCAATCCACTGATGGGGGAGGAGGAGTGTGGAGGTTTATAGGGGTTGAAGGCAAAAGAAACTAGTTTATTAATAAGAAGTAAAAGAATATAATAAATAAGTAAATTATGGAAAAATCCAAGTCAAGGAAAAACTTAAAATAAAAATGAAATTTGCATAGTAACACATGGATTATGTGCTTGAAGATTTTCCTTCCATTTTTTTAACAAGTTATTCTAATTAATGGATGAGAAGGAGGATGTTAGACATTCCTTTCATGAGAGAGAGTTTTAGGATAGCAAGGATTCACTGGCATAAGTAGTTGATTAAAGGCTTGGAGATGGCCAACTATAAAAAGACAATGCAATTGAGCCTATGGTTGGGTGGAGAGTTTTCCCCAACATGTTGGTTGCAATCAACTAGATCAAAATAGAGTGATGTTTATGAAATTACAAGTATGCCAGTTCTTCATTTTATCGTTAAGATTCTCACCTCATCGCTCTTGTGAATTATGTACTAGTTAATTGAAATATTCCTTATCTTTGATGATTAATGGCCTTGAATTTTGTAAGTAACTTAATTTTAGTTATGTTTTAAGTTTAGTCCATTACATATGGTATCAAAGCTCCATTTCAAACACTCCCGACCTTAATATTATTGAAAATTGTTAGAGTATATGAAATTTTATTCGAGAATAAGTGGATTTTCTAATCAAAACTAGTTTGTTATAAAGAGCTATTAGGAATCCATCCATTTATAATCAGTTAGGTCAATCTATTTCAAGATATAGAGTATGATCCCATTTCTCTATATGCTTCAGGATCCAATCCCACCCTGATCCATGCATGGGACAACATCAACAATTCCCCCTGATCCAAAGATCACTAGCTCAATTAACCCTTTGAACCCCATAGAAAACCTTCAAAATGTAGAAAATTTATGATCTGCACCCTTAACCCAGTTTACAAGTTTGCATGTGTTTGTTTAGGTCCAACCCACATGTTTTGACATGTTGCTATAAATTTTAGTATGCATTCATTGCAAACATTAAAAGAGTACTTCTATTATTTTTCACTTTCTTATTAGTTGGTGATTAAGACAAAATCTATTCAAGCATTCACACAATGAGAAACTTATTTTTGTTCAAGTTGACCCTGGAAAAACCTCACAGCCTCTTGGGGAAAATCGGCCTTCAGAGGAGGATTTTATTGTTGAAGAAATTATAAAATAAGTACAAAAATTTCACTGTACTTATCTCCCTTTTCTATTGTAGCATTAGTTGCAATTTCTAGAAATTTGTGCCCAATGAACTATTCAGATTTTCAACAAATTTAGTGCTAAGAAATTTTGCATTTTTCTACAACTCATCTCCTTGGAATTTGTGGCCAAACTCAGCATCGAAATTGGTGTAAAACCCAACATCGATTTTTGTGCATGAAGGTGAATTTTCTGTGCTAAAAATCGTGCCAAATAATAGCCAAATCCCTCCTCAATTTTTGCGCTATCTGAGTTTGTTGTCACAAAATTCATGCCTTGAATTCAAGCCTGATAGTAGCACCTAACTTCCCCTTGAATTTTGTGCAGCCTGCTCCTTGAAATTTATGCCTCCCTGCCTCAAATTTTGTCTGTTGTACCTGCCTTTCTCCTCGATTTTCGTGTTTTGTAGTTGGCTCCTTTTCCTTGGAATTCGAGACCTCCTCTAGGTGTAATTTCTCTCCTCCTTCATGAAGTTTTATTCTCCTCTCTTCTCCTCATCTCTCTCTCTCTCAAGTGTGAAGTGAAGAATGAGATCCCTTTTCCCTCTTTTGTGTCCTTGGAAAAGATTGGATCCCTAAACCTAGGATCCAATGGTTGAGATTTAATCCCCAAATCTCAAGATGCGTGGTTGAGATCAATTCTCCCAAATGACCCCCCTCATACATTGGCACCATCACTTAAAAATCTCCTAGCACCTTTTTCAAGTTGTGTACCCTTTCTATTTTTTCTCGTAAAGAGATTTTTCAACTCACTTTAATATTAGAAAAGTACATTATGTACTTTACACAAAGTCAATCTATAAAGTAGAAGTGACTTAAATATTGTGCTCACTAGGCTAAAAGGAATAAAAGCGTAGTAACACATCTCCTTGGTACTACTTTCAACACTCCTTCTTCCATAGGAAGGTGTTGCTCACTACTCCCATCTTGTCTCTGAAGAAAACATGCTTTCCTCTTGGCAAAGACTTGGTGAGAATGTCTGCTACCTACTCATCAATGGATATATGCTCAAGATTCACTCCCCCTCGTTGAATCTAGTCTCTGATGAAGTGGTATATGATCTCTATATGCTTTTACCGATCGTGAAATACTAGATTCTCAGAGAGTTTAATACAATTCTGATTATCATAGTAAATCATAGTTGGTCTCAAAATCTGACCAAATAAACCATGAAGCATCTTGCGAATCCATAATGCCTCGCACCTTGCCTAACTAGTTATCATATACTCTAACTTTGCGTTGCTCAAGGCCACTGAATTCATGACACAACTGCCGAGCCTAATGAGAAACAACATCCGAAAGTACTCTTCGAGTCACTAACACTACCAACCCAATATGAGTTTGTGCAACCTGTTAGTGTCAGTCTTTGCAGCCTTCCTCCCGTGATCAAACATGCTCTTATAAAGTGATTTTATGGTGTCAAGGTCAAATTTTGTCATTTCAATAAGTCTTCAAGCAAAATTTGGTCACTAGGCATTAGGTCTAGGGGTTTGTTTTCACTCTTTTAAAAGTTGCCCAAATGTCGGTCCATGTCACCATTCAGCTGAGTCTATCATCATTCAGAAGGTTGTTATCATCATGTCAGGTTCCATTGGGTCATTTCACACCTTGTTCATGCTTCAGTTGTGCCTAGGTAAGGTCATTTCCCTCTCCTAGGGTTTTGAAGGCAATTTCTCTTGGACGATCAAATCATTAGCAAAACTTGTATCCAGATGTTCATACACCTTCCCCTATCCTTAATATACCTTATCGAACACTTCCCATCACTGAGATCCCCCAACTTCCTCATTTTTGCACAAACCCTAGTTTCTTGCTACAACTTGACAATTTTCTAGGTTGGGCCTGTGTTTTGCTCTTTTGGACCCCTTCCCCTCATTCAATCTCTGAGATTCCACTTTTCCCTGCTTCCTAACATCCCCCCCTACTTCCAAAAATTTCCCCAAGAATTTAGAAGCCCCTTATCCCCTTCATTTGGCTTCATTTCGACAAAATTCCTTGTTTCACACATCGGGACAAGTTTCACTCAAAAGATGTTTCAGAGAAATCAAAGATGGATTTTGAAACATTGAGAGAGGTTTTTTTCCAAAATAGTCCAAGGAAGAAAAAACTCCTTCACATTTTACACAGGTGTCATGGTTTTAGAGAAATGTCAAAAATACAATCGCCTCGGGAGAATTGATGCACCTCTGAAGTGACCTTGGGAAAATCAAGATTTCTCCTAGCATGGTTGGCCAAATGAATTTCTTGATGAGTCAAATGATACCTAGACATAAATATATTTCCAATGAGATATCATGAGCTCAATTTGGAGTTGAGGAAGGCATTCAAAAGTTGACTGCAACAACACTCTGCCTTGAGGCAGCCTCATTTGGCACATTTTGACTAGTCTTTGGAGATTTGATTTTTGACAAGGCAAATGAACTCCAAATTGAAAAATTCTAGTTGGGTTG
Organism: Pinus taeda; assembly: GCA_000404065.3. Taxonomy (NCBI): domain Eukaryota; kingdom Viridiplantae; phylum Streptophyta; class Pinopsida; order Pinales; family Pinaceae; genus Pinus; species Pinus taeda. The sequence goes on along the minus strand of APFE030920767.1, from coordinate 59,994 downwards.
GAAATTAAACTCAATTAAATTTCCAACAAGCTATCCTGCACCTAATTCCAACATCGGGAAGGCCTCCAAAAGTCTCCTGCAAAATGCACTATGCACAGGCTCTATGCGCCGCGCGCCTCAAGCCCAGTGCGCCGTGCGCCTCGCGCGACGCATAGGATTGAGAGGTACAAATGAAAAATGGCTTATAGTTTTGGATTTTTCATGATTAAATACAAATTCTCAGCCATTTCCATGGCATTTCATCAAGTTCTTGGTGACCAAAAGGCTCAAAAACATCGTGAAAATCACCTTTCTGCCACTTTTTGCACCAGCAGGAAGTACCTGTGGAAGAATGCACTTTTGGAGGGTCAAATGGACACCAAATTGGAAAAATTACGCTTGGGTTGGAAATTAGACATCCAGGTCTTTCCAACAAGCCAACCTGAGCTCAATTCGGATGCCGGTAAGTGCCCCAAAAGCAGGTGGAAAGGCGCGCAGCGCACAGGGCTCAGGCGCGCGGCGCACAAGGATTTTTGGCACAGTTTTCGCCCTCAGGTCAGCAAATGAAGCCAGTTTGACCAGTTTTGACTTGTGATGGGATTTTTCACCCTTCTTGATGTAATTAATGTTACTTTATGGTGATTTGACACTTATTTACCTATTCTAGATGATTCATTCATAAAATAACAAAAATTTAATGAATGAATTGGTTTCCTAGTTTATAGAGGCAAGTTGTTTTGGCTGCCTAGATTGTAGTACTTTGTTTAGAAGTGGTTGAATCAGCTCCTAGGATGATGAGCTCGACCCCTAGAGGCAAGGGAATGTGTTGGCTTGCCTATATTATGTAATTTCTCAATCATTTCCAAAGGTTGGAGAGGTTGGACTCTTGGGAATAGCTTGAGACTATATTGTACATATCTTATCTGCATTTTGGCAAAGGAAAGACCAGGGTTTTGCAGCACTATTTGGGATTCATGTGGCTTTATGTGTTGATGGTGTGTTTCTCCCAGTACTTGTAAGTTGTGTATGTGTATCATTTTCTCTATTGAATCTTCTATAATTAAACAAATGAAGTGTTAAGGTAGAATCCATGAAATTGCTATGCTCTGCCTTTAAATTTGTTTAATCTTTTATGTTTTCTTCAGTTTAAGGAGAATCCTTGATACTCCCTTGCTCTCCTTAGCTCCTCACTAGTCTGATCCACTCATCTCACTTGCTTTAAGGCATCAATACAATCGCCTATCTTGCCCCAAGTAGACCTCTGCAAAAGCTGTGCCTTCTCCCCGCATCCAAAATTTTCCTTCCCTTGAATTCAACAAAATCTTTAAAAATCAATTCTAAAATCTTTGTACTTCATACCTAGCCTAAAATTAGTCATCAATTCGGTCATCTCGAGCCTTTTCGATTATCTTTTGCCAAGTTTGACCCGGAGAGAGCCCTCTCCTGTCCTCGTAGGGCTAGCTACGAGGCTGAGCGTGGTTTGATGTGGCGTTGAGTCTTACCTTATTTCAGCCTAAGGTAGATTTAAGCGCTAACATAGTGGCGACTCTGCTGGGGACGAACTGGTTTGCTTGTTAGTGTTATTTGATTTATAGCTACAGACGGAGTCTGAAGTCATGCCAGGTAGCCTTCGAACTGCACATTGCTCTGCGAGTGCATAGTAGATAAACGCTGCTTCAGTCGATCTCCGGTCTAGCTTGTAGTTGTAACATTTCACTTATAAATTGCCCCAGTACGAGTATCAAGTTCAGATCTGATGGTTGATGGTGAACAACGGTCAGACATCATAAGGATGAAATCATTCACCTAGCGACTCCATTCACTGAACAATCCAGAAATCGATGCTTCATGGTGACTTCACTGCAGGGAGATCAGTAGCTGTGAGATTCTCAAGATGGACTGAATCATGAGAAGATACGCTCCCATGAGCCGAGATCACATTCCAGGTTTTCCGAATAAGATGCCCAAGGTAGATTGGTCAAGGAATCTGCCTACGTTTAACAATGATGTTAAGAAAGATGCTGCTTTACATCTGGTTAGATTTCACATGCATATTCGCAAGTTGAAAGTGGATTTTCCTGAAGATTGCTTGATGAAGATATTCTTGGCCACTCTTGAAGGTGAAGCCCAATCTTGGTATGAAAATTTGCCGTTGGCTTGTATTTATTGTTTAAATATTTTCATGCCCTGTTCATTGAAAGATATCAAACGTCTTATTCATCATTAAATTTAGTTCATGACTGTTGCAAACATGCTTCTACTTTTATTGAAAGCCTTGAGAAATATTACGAAGATGATAATTTCATGGATGATGAGATCATGGAGGCTCTGTATGAGAATCCATTTCAGCAACATGAAGAGAACCTAGAGGATACCCATCAAGATGATCAGGAAATTTTGCAGCAGAATCAGGATCAACAGGTTGAAGATGGCCACATGGCTGAAAATGATGAAAGGGAGAATGTTATTTCAGATCTGCCCACAGAAGAAGATAGCATGCATGAAAATCAAGTTTCAATTTCAGAATGTGATAAAGTCAAGTAAGCCATTTCAAATCTAGATTCAGATCGTGATGATGAAGACAACCTTGTTCTGAATCCCATGAAGGAGAGCTCTATTGTTGAGATCATTTGGAATGAAGAAGACAAAGTTATTGACCAAAGCCTTCATGAGGAGGTAATCCGGTCATTTCATGGACAACAAGATGGGATCTTTGCTCAGTAAGCGAGAAATCTTCTTTTGATAACTCAGTGGTAAATGATAATTTGATTGCCATGTCATATGAAGACAATTACTGTTTGAGCACAAGAAAACAAAAAGCAGTATCTCCTTTGTCTGAAGATGAGATAGATCTACTTTTGAAAGGTCTTGTTTCAGCCAAAGCTATAACAGATTTGCAGTGCACACATAGTCAGGAAAGTGTTGGTGAAACTTCTTCCTCTTTTGAAAAAGATGACTGTCTTGTAATCAGTTTTATAGATCAACAAACAGATAATTTTTTCTTTCACAAAGATGATAAGGCTGTCATGTTTGATAATCTTGAAGATTGTTTTTGTTTAAGAATGACCTAGACCATGAAGATGAGAAGTATGAGCTTGAGAGAGACAATATGCCAGGATTTCTCATGGTCAAGGAACCTACAGCTAACACTCGGATGGCAGAAGCACATACTTCTCTGTGCATTCCTATCCCTCGGAAATTAATTGTTCTTTCAGATCAGAATGAAGGGAGTACTTGTATTTTTGCTGCTAGATCTCAAGACAAGATAATGCTTCAGGATTATCAAGATACCGTGGACATCCTTTTGCAAGCACTAGAGAAGATAAATGCTGCCTGGTTCGTTATCATAAGCCTTGGTTTCAGTTGTTATTGTGAGTTGCCTACATGTACATCGTTCCGCCTGCTCAAGAAAAGTGAGAGCAGAAATTTGGTATGTAGCCATCTATTGGATCGGTTACATTGGAAATCTCATTACACATGATTGTACATATTTCATTAGTATGCAGGTGGTTGTCATCATGATTCCAAATCTTGATGGATTGCTGCCTTTTTTCCAAAAGCTTTGTAAAGTCTTGTTTTAAGTCAGTCATGAGTCATTTGTGTTTGGTCTGTTGAGTCAATTTCTTCAAGTTATTTCAGTTTGCCATCGAGTCGGTTTGAGTTAAGTTTTAGTCAAGTTTCAGTCAAGTTTTAATGTGTCAAATATTTTGTGTTATCCGTTCAAATAATGACTCCATTGCCCAATGGACGGAGGCACTGTCTGCTCTCCCAAAGCTCTGCGGTTCTTGGCACCTCCAAGGAGCTACCATCCCCATTGGAGCCAATGTTAGTGTCAGTCTTTGCAGCCTTCCTCCCGTGATCAAACTTATAAAGTGATTTTATGGTGTCAAGGTCAAATTTTGTCATTTCAATAAGTCTTCAAGCAAAATTTGGTCACTAGGCATTAGGTCTAGGGTTTGTTTTCACTCTTTTCAAAGTTGCCCAAATGTCAGTCCATGTCACCATTGAGCTGAGTCTATCATCATTCAGAAGGTTGTTATCATCATGTCAGGTTCCATTGGGTCATTTCACATCTTGTTCATGCTTCAGTTGCGCCTAGGTAAGGTCATTTCCCTCTCCTAGGGTTTTGAAGGCAAGTTCTCTTGGACGGTCAAATCATTAGCAAAACTTGTATCCAGATGTTCATACACCTTCCCCTATCCTTAATATACCTTATCGAACACTTCCCATCCCTGAGACCCCCCAAATTCCTCATTTTTTCACAAACCCTAGTTTCTTGCTACAACCTGGCAATTTTCTAGGTTGGGCCTGTGTTTTTCCCTTTTGGACCCCTTCCCCTTATTAAATATCTGAGATTCCACTTTCCCCTGCTTCCTAACATCCCTCCCTACTTCCCAAAATTTCCCCAAGAATTTATAAGCCCCTTATCCCCTTCATTTTGCTTCATTTCGACAAAATTCCTTGTTTCACACATCGGGACAAGTTTCACTCAAAAGATGTTTCAGAGCAATCAAAGATGAATTTTGAAAAACTGAGAGATATTTTTGTCCAAACCAGGCCAAGGAAGAAAATCCTCCTTCAATTTTTACACAGGTTTCATGGTTTTAGAGAAATGTCAAAAATACAATCGCCTCGGGAGAATTGATGCACCTCTGAAGTGACCTTGGGACAATCAAGATTTCTCCTAGCATGGTTGGCTAAATGACTTTATTGATGAGTCAAATGATAACTAGACATAAATATCTTTCCAATGAGCTATCATGAGCTCAATTTGGAGTTGAGGAAGGCATTCAAAAGTTGACTGCAACAACACTCTGCCTTGAGGCAGCCTCATTTGGCACATTTTGACCAGTCTTGGAAGATTTGATTTTCGATAAGGAAAATGAACTCCAAATTGAAAAATTCTAGTTGGGTTGGAAATTAAACTCAAAGACCTTTCCAACAAGCGATTCTGCACCTGATTCTGACACCAGGAAGACCTCCAAAAGTCTCCTGCAAAAGGCGCTACGCACAGGCTCTATGTGCCGCGCGCTTCAAGCCCAGTACACCGCGCGCCTCGCGCGACGCATAGGATTGAGAGGTACAAATGAAAAATGTCTTATAGTTTTGGATTTGTCATGATGAAATACACATGTTCAACCATTTCCAAAGCATTTCATCAAGTTCTTGGTGACCAAAAGGCTCAAAAACATCGTGAAAATCACCTTTCTGCCACTTTTTGCACCAGCAAGAAGTACTTGTGGGAGAATGCACTTTTGGAGGGTCAAATGGAAACCAAATAATTCCACTTGGATTGGAAATTAGACATCTAGGGCTTTCCAACAAGCCAACCTGATCTCAATTTGGATGCCGGGAAGTGCCCCAAAATCAGGTGGAAAGGCGCGCAGCGCACAGGGCTCAGGCGCGCGGCGCACAGGGATTTTTGGCACAGTTTTCGCCCTCAGCTCAGCAAATGAAGCCAGTTTGACCAGTTTTGACTTGTGATGGGATTTTTCACCCTTCTTGATGTAATTAATGTAACTTTATGGTTATTTGACACTTATTTACCTATTCTAGATGATTCATTCAAAAGATAACAAAAATTTAATGAATGAATTGGTTTCCTAGTTTATAGAGGCAAGTTGTTTTGACTGCCTAGATTGTAGTACTTTGTTTAGAAATGGTTGAAACAGCTCCTAGGATGATGATCTCGACCCCTAGAGGCAAGGGAATGTGTTGTCTTGCCTATATTATGTAATTTCTCAATCATTTTCAAAGGTTGGAGAGGTTGGACTCTTGGGAATAGCTTGAGACTATATTGTACATATCTTATCTGCATTTTGACAAAGGAAAGACCAGGGTTTTGTAGCACTATTTGGGATTCATGTGGCTTTATGTGTTGATGGTTTGTTTCTCCCAGTACTTGTAAGTTGTGTATGTGTATCATTTTCTCTATTGAATCTTCTATAATTAAACAAATGAAGTGTTAAGGTAGAATCCATGAAATTGCTATGCTCTGCCTTTAAATTTGTTTAATCTTTTAAGTTTTCTTTAGTTTAAGGAAAATCCTTGAGACTCCCTTGCTCTCCTTAGCTCCTTACCAGTATGATCCACTCATCTCACTTGCTTTAAGGCATCAATACAATCGCCTATCTTGCCCCAAGTAGACCTCTGCAAACGCTGTGCCTCATCCCTGCATCCAAAATTGCCCTTTCCCTTGAATTCAACAAAATCTTTAAAAATCAATTCTAAACTCTTTGTACTTCATACCTAGCCTAAAACCAGTCATCAATTCGGTCATCTCGAGCCTTTTCGATTATCTTTGCCGAGTTTGACCCGGAGAGAGCCCTCTCCTGTCCTCGTAGGGCTAGCTACGAGGCTGAGCGTGGTTTGATGTGGCCTTGAGTCTTACCTTATTTCAGCCTAAGGTAGATTTAAGCGCTAACACAACCATTGAATCTAACTCCATCACATCTGTCATAGTCCAAACCATAACCCACTGTGCATTGTAAGTTCCTCAATGCATGTTTTGTAGCCACCCAATGTACTCTCCTGAGCTCCATCATAAACTTACTCAATACGTTGACTGCAAAACAAATATCCGGTATAATGTTTACCAAATACATCAATGAACCGATTAATCGATGATACAAAGTGGGATCCTCCAACTCAGAATCAACATCATGCAACTTCTTCCAGTTGGTGATCATAGGAGTAGCCATAGGCTTGCAACCATCCATACAGAATCTCCTCAAGATATCACTCGCATACCTTCCTTGGCCTACAAAGATGTTCTCATCCACCTGCAAAACCTCCAATGCCAAAAAGTAATGCATCCGCCCCATATCAGTCATATCAAACTTCGAAGCAATATTACTCTTGTAATGTTGGATGAGATTGTCCTCCCCTGTAATAAACAAGTCATCCACATACAGTACCAAAACTAGTGGATCGCCACCTTCCAGGATAAAGTATAGGTTCAGATCTGCATCTCTCTTCTAGAAACCCATATATTACAAGTAGGCATCTATCCTCTCATACCATGCCCTCGATGCCTACTTCAATCCAATATACTCTCTTGGGCTCCATCATAAAATTACTCAATATGTTGACTGCAAAACAAATATCCGGTCTAATGTTTACCGGATACATCAATGAACCGATTAGCTAATGATACAAAGTGGGATCCTCCAACTTAGAATCAAAATCATGCAACTTCTTCTAGTTGGTGATCATAGGAGTAGCCATAGGCTTGCAACCATCCAAACAGAATCTCCTCAAGATATCACTTGCATACCTGCCCTGGCCTACAAAGATGTTCTCATCCTCTTGCAAAACCTCCAGCCCCAAAGAGTAATGCATCCACTCCCTTTGAAGCAAGATCTCTCTTGTAATGTTGGACGAGACTGTCCTCCCCTGTAATAAATAAGTCATCCACATACATTACCAGAACAAGTGGATCATCACCTACTAGGATAAAGTATAGGTTCAGATCTGCAACACTCTTCTAGAAACCCATATATTACAAGTAGGCATCTATCCTCTCGTACCATGCCCTCGGTGCCTGCTTCAAACCATATAAGGCTTTCTTCAGCCTACACACATGAGACTCCCTCCCATGCAACTCAGAGTCCTCAGGCTACTCAATGTACACCTCCTCGTGTATAACACCATTGAGAAAGGCATTCTTCACATCCATATGGTGAATCCTCCATCCATCATATCACTACTTTAATGGAAGTATAATGAGCAACGGTGCAAAGGTCTCCTAATAGTCAACTCCCTCTACCTGTGAGAACCCCTGTGCCAAAAAACGAGCTTTGAACTTCTCAACGTTGTCATCTGTAGCATGTTTCATCTTGTAGAGCCACCTGGAAGTCACAACAGACTTCCCATTAGAATGTGGCAGTACCTACCATACATAATTCTTCATGATAGAGGAATACTCCTCCACCATGGCATTCCTCCAGATCTGTTGTCTAGCGACCTCCTCAAAATTAGTTGGCTCTGTCTCCACAACATCTGCCTCAAAGCCACCCAACATATTTGGTGGTCTTCTCTCCCTTTCTAACCACTTGGGTCCCCTCATTGCCTCTTGAGCCTCCTTCAGCATCTCCTGAAGCCATCTTGGCTTCCTTTTCCTTACAATAGTCTTCTGCGGTGGTATGGGAAAATCCTCAACTGGTGCCTCTCCTTTAGGCAAGGAAGGCTCTGAAATAAATAAAGGAGATCCTGAACTATGAGGTAATATGCCTAATGAACCTGCACCAGGTGATCTAGTACGAGGCAAAACTATGCTCTGTGAACCTGTCACCCATAAAGAAGGTGAATCTTCTGATCCTGATGTACCACTTGATGCTCCTGAAACCTGTAAAGTGGCCCCCTACTAAGGATCCTGGTGATCTACCTTATTAACCTCCTGAGACCTCCTCAAATGTCACACCCCTCCTCAGGACAACCTTCCTCTATGTAGGAATATATATACGGTAGGCTCTGTTGGTCTCACTGTAACCCACTAGGATGCCCTTCTCTATAGTGGGTTCCATCTTTGTCCTCTTCTCCTCAAGGACATGTGAATATGGAAGGCACCCAAATATCCTGATGTGCCCAACTTCCAGCTTCTTACCGATACACACCTCCTTAGGAGTCTTTCTCCCTCAGACTCTGCGTGGGCTCCTTTTATGCAAATAAACAACAATATTACACGCCTCGACTCACAAGAAGAAAGGTAAACTCTAATCATGTAACATCACTCTAGCTGCACCCACAATGGTCCCGTTCTTCCTCTCTTCCACCCCATTATGTTGAGGGTTATAAGGCACAATGGGCTCCCTCTTGATATCAACACTCCCACAAAAATCCCTCAACTCAGCATAAGTGTTGTAATGACCCACCTATAAATAAAATATGAGTATTAGCATACATACGAGACCTCCATACGATAGCTACGTATGCATGGACCCGCATGTATCACACTATATATAAGCTAGTTACTACAGGAGGAGATATAAATTAAGGTAATGAATTAATACCTCACCAAAGTATCATACATATGATAAATCCTTAAAACCAACAGAAAATGTTAATTTTAATTTACAAATTAAAATTTAAAATTTAAAAATTAATAAAATAATAATATAAATTAATTAAAATTATAAATTAATTAAAATTATAAATTTAATAAATTTAATTAATTCATTAAAATAATAAATAAACTTTATTAAATCAAAACTGCGTATCCAAATAAAATCAACGAAATCAAATGAGATTTGATTTCATAAAAGTTACACGTAACCAAAATATTAACATGGAGATGGGAAGAAGGCGGTGGATGAGGAAATAAAAGAAGGAAGGAAATCTTGAAAGAGGGGGAGAAAAACCATTTTTACGCAGGGAGCAGATATAAGAACAATTTTGGAACACGATGGTACAACTTTGAAGGGAACTTGAGTTTTGATTGTACTGGAGTTGGGCACGGGGATCAGATTGCTTTGATTGGAAAGCATTCTGAGACTGAGTACCCAGGTTGAACCCAGTCTGACAGGGTGGTTTTGGCAATTTTGGTAACACAACTGGAACAAAATTTGCATCCAGAACAATAATTGTAGCCAAAATAAAAACTACAGCAAAACAATTTGCAGTAGAGCTTCGCAGCGGAGTTGACAGGTTGGTATTCATAAGATAAATGAATTTGAATTCCGTGTTTAAATTACATATTCAGGTATTTGAATTAAGGGTTATTACATCTCGTATCAGAGGTTAGTTCAAACTCTCGGACCTGTTAAGTCTTTTAAGATAAGGTTACAATTGAATTAAAAATATATATATTATGCTCCAAAGTCATTTGCTGAACTCTTGAGTGATGAAGAGGCAAATAGGGGGATTTTACAGTGGTTGATTTTTACAATGATGTATTAGTTGGATAATTATAGTGACGTGAAGATTGTCTATGGCTCCCATTACAGTGAATTAATTCTATCTCCAATATAGCTTATCTTATTGCCGAAGACTCCATGATTTTGTGAAAATAATGTCTTTTAATACAATCAGGGTCTCACTAGAGGTCCTTATGTTTTTAAATTCAAATATCATCCAGTGTAAGAATCCGCCACTGTATTGATCTATCCTCTGAGATATTCATCCCTATAATGATATGACTCATACGTTATGTAATATGTGTACACCATAGAGCAAAAATAACAAATCATTGTACAAAAGAAATCATATATATAGTAAGTCAGAATTAGTAATACAAGTTTATTTAAGCTTCATAAACAATTATGTAAGCCTCCTCAGTATTATATCAAATCATTATAATCACAGAAAGATGTATATAAGTATTTATTTATTTTAAATATGGCACATTGATGGCGATTTTAAAAGATAATTTCCTCAGAGAAGAAGCCAATGTTCGATAAGAGAATGATGGAAGTATTATACAATTTATGCCCAAAAAAGAACTGATAGATGGCCAAGGTCAGTAATTTACATCTACAACGACATAATTTCACCTGTTTGCAGTCATTTCGAAAGTGCCTAGACTATATTTAAGTCCTTGCTGAAATGACATTATACCTTCTCCTGCCAAACCCTATCTAACTTCTGGCACCACCGATAGATTTCTCAAAACCCCACCGCTGCCACACCTAATGTCAATAACAACCAGAGTTTGAATAAAAAAAAAAAAATTACCACGTCTACTAAACTACTTGCTGGAACTACTTCAACTGCTAAGCATGAGATTCAAACTTATTATGATAAATACACACGCTTCACAGGAGTCTCACCATTGTCCGAGAGTGAAAATCTCATAAAACCATAGTTGTCCGATAGCCTATGAGAATACTTTTCGTTCGTTGTTCCATTCTCCCTCCATCTTGAGTATTCTTGGTCATTTTGTGTGCTACTGTCTATTTTACCATAGGTGAATATTTTCCTTAGCCACAGTGCAGCCTCTCCGTTAGGGTTAGTCGTTTGTCTCTCCAGATCGTTTTATAGTTCCTTAAATAGTTTAATAGTTAGGGTGCAATTATGCAACACATTACATTAAGCCGCAAATCTTATGGACCTATTAGATTGAAACTATCGGGCTTGCACGCATCATGAAAGCCACGGTGCTCACACATCGTTTTTAAAAACCTGATGCGTCAAAACTCATTTCTTGGGTGGCGCTTGGTGTCAAATGATGATATTATTTGTCTAAACCTTTGACGTATGTCAATCACCGACGGATAGAGGAACATCTAATTGAATGATTATCTTTCTGTATCTTTGTCTCATCGTGGGGTTCGCAAAGTATACAACGAAGAGTAATGATGTGTCACTTCTATTCATAGTTTTTGCTGATAGGGCAGTCACATGGTAGCATATCCCGGTTATAATCACATATGATCTCGGTTATAAGGCATATGTTCCACCATAAGTAAACTATGTATATAAATATATATATATATATATATAATATATATATATATAAATATATATATATTACTATTATAACATAAAGTTGTAATATTATGTTTGGTTTTATTTATGTTTATTTATATATAAATGTCATCTAATAACCACTAATCCAAGCAACATCAAGCTAAAGTCGCGCTACACACTAAACACCGAGAGGAGGAGGACACATGAAACTATTAGTTCACTATGTGTCCTAATTTATTCATATATATATATTGTCATATATAAATAGGTGTATTAAGGTTAAGGGATATAATATAATTAATATAGATTATTGATTAAAAAAAAAAACTAAGGTTTATAAAGACCCATGCATTAGAATAAGTATTATTACGCTTTAGGATAGAATACCCGACATTAGGACAAGGAGGTCGCGAGACCACCCTCCTTGACCTCGGTACTAGTAAGACCTGCCTAACAGGTAAAAATAGCAAAAAAAACTATACCCATTTGTAAACTTGAAATTTGAAATTATATGTTAAATCTGAAAGTATACCTCAAATTTTTACAATTTTATTATGTATACAGGAAACACTATGATGGTAAGTACATATCAGCGACGACGACATGATCGGGTAGCATCACCGTCATTAACACCACCACCGTCGTCATCACCATCTCCATCGCCACCACCATCACCGCCTGCATTGAGACCATCATCAACACCAATTGCTCCAGCACCGGAGTTGATCGTAATAATGCACTCATTGGAAGCCTTATTGGAAACATTAAAAGAGTCGACAATGGCTAAGACCAAAGAAGAGCAACCTCAACCCATAGAAACCAATTCAGTAGAAGCAAAAATTTCTGAGTATATAAAATCGAAGGAAGATATTTCTAGGGAGCTACAGAAAGGCATGGTTAGAAGGAATGAACATATGTTTTACACTAAGAGAGTACTCTTCTTCTTCTTAAAAAAAAATTGTTGTATTTCAATTAAAGGAAAGTGCCTTGATTTGGTGGGGAAATCTAGAAAAACAACTGCACCTCACAACAAACAATGTACCTTGGGAATTGTTCGAGGAAAGATTCCACGCTAAGTATTTACCTCCATATTTTCAAGAAAAACAAGCCGAGGCCTTTCATACATTAATTCAAGGTAATAAAACAGTGGAAGAATATGAAATAAGGTTTATGGAGCTTGTGAAATACATTCACTACTTAGATTTTGATGAACGTCAAGCTGAACGCTTCATATTTGGGTTAAACCCTCGCATCAGGGCCTTGGTTAGGATGTGGAAGCCATCATCAGTAGCTGAGGCGGTAAAATGTGGTTGTTATGCAGATGAGCATCTAGGAATTAAAAAGGATGTCGAGCCAACAAAACCTTTACAATCAAGGTTTCCAGGAAAGACTCCCCAAAACTTCTTCAAGGGAAGTAGCTCAAGACCACCACCTTATGGTAATAAATTTACCCAAGAAGTGTAGGAGAAAGAGCTCCCATGGAAGTTAATACTATAGTCGTTGAATCATCAAACACAAGTCCATGGAAATCTCATGGAACTGCTAATAGAGGAAGAAATATGAGAGGAAGCAGCATGAGAGGGCGAAGCTCTTTATCTAGAAACTCACAATATGATTCAAGAGAACCGACCCAGGTTAATTGTTGCAGATGTGGAGGGCCGCATTTACAACGTGATTTTCCAGAAGCTTCATCAAGTATATTTCATAGGATAGGAAAAGAACCAATACCAAATACCCAAGGCAATCATAGAATCCATGCAGTAGTCAACAAAAATCAAGCAACACATCAATCCATTGTAGTGGAATCCTCAGGTATTATTAATGGTATAAAATTCAAAATCTTATTTGATACTGGTGCCATAGATAATTTCATTTCATCATATGCATTAAATAAACGTGGGTTGGTAGCTCACAAACAAAATGACTTTAGACAGGTAGAAATGGCCTCAGGAGAACTCCAATCCATAGACTTAAGTGTGGAAGAATGCAAAATTGGTCTAGGGGTTTGTTCGACTAAATTAAAAGTTTATGTCACAGCCCTAGGAACTTATGATCTCATCATAGCTATGGATTGGTTAGAATCTCATCAAGCTTGGGTAGACTGTTATGGCAAAAGAATTCTCAGTATAAATGATGAAGGAGAGACGATCCAAATTTAAGGTATCAAGAGAAAAGTATCTCTACGCTACATATCAATAATGCAAATGAAGCATTGCTTAAGGAAAAGTTGTCAGGCATATGCAGTTCAAGAAGTAAGTAAAGAAAAAGGACCATCCTTAGAACAATATCCAGTGTTAGCTGTATTTTTAGATGTATTTCCAAAGGGACTACTAGGATTACCTCCCGAAAGAGAGCTAGATCTCACAATAGAATTGAAACCTGCTACTCAACCAATCTCTAAAACACCTTATAGAATGACAGATACAGAACTTCAAGAATTAGAAAATTCAATTGAAGGAATTATTGGATATAGGACACATACGACCCAACATTTCACCTTGGGGTGCTCCTGTAATTTTTCTCAAGAAGAAAGACGGTTCCTTAAGATTATGCATATATTACCGAGACTTGAATCAAGCTACAGTAAAGAATCGGTATCCAATGCCTCAAATTGATTACCTCTTCGACCAAATGAAATGAGATGCTCCCTTTTCAAAAATTGATCTACGATCAGGCTATCATGAGCTAAGAATTTTGGAAAGGGATATTTCTAAGACTGCATTCCGAACACGCTTTGGGCATTATGAATTTACTGTGGTACCATTTGGGTTGACTAATGCACTAGCAGTATTCATGAACCTTATGAACAATGTTTTCTGCAAATATCTTGATCAATTTGTACAAGTTTTATTAGATGATATTCACACCTATTCCAAGAATGAGAAAGAACATAAAGACCATTTACGGATAGTATTATCTTGTCTCAGAAAACACCAGTTATATGGAAAATTATCCAAGTGTTATTTCTTTCAGAAAAAGATTCATTACTTAGGTCATATCATATCTGGTGAAGGAATTTCAGTAGATTCTGAGAAGGTAAAAGCAATCATGGAATGGCTAAATTGAAAAATGCACATGAAGTGCGAAGCTTTATAGGTTTAGCCAGTTACTACTGAAGATTTGTGGAAGGATTCTCCAAAATTGCAAAGCCAATTACAACTCTTCAACGTAAAGGTGTTAAGTATGAGTGGACTGAGGAATGTAATAAAGCATTCTCTGAACTTAAAAGACTGCTGACCAGTGCACCAATCTTACGAGTCCCTGATATGGACACAGATTTTACTGTATGTACTGACGCATCCAAGCAAGGATTAGGTGAAGTATTAATGCATGATAGAGGAGTAATAGCATATGCCTCAAGAAAGTTAAAGCCTCATGAAGAACTCTACGCGACTCACGATTTAGAGTTAGTAGCTGTAGTACTAGCTTTAAATATATGGAGACACTATCTAGTAGGACGAAGCTTTATGCTCAAAAGCGACCATCAAAGTTTACAATATTTGTTTACTCAAAGAGACTTGAATGCTAGAAAAAGATGATGGAGTGAATTTCTAAGTGAGTATGACTTTGGAATATCTTACATCAAGGGAAAAGAAAATGTAGTGGAAGATGATTTAGGCAGAAGACCTCAAATATTTTCCCTCATACCCATCAAAGTAGATTTAAGGCAAGGAGTACTAGAACATCTCATAAGAAATAGATGGTATTTAAAGGTAAAATCTAGTCTTGATAGTAAAAAGTCAAAAGAACCTAAGTTTGAGGGGTATGAACTAGAAGATGATGGAATCTTGCGATTTCATGAAAGGATGTATATTCCTAATAATGGGGATCTTCGAGACACCATCCTTAAGGAATCCCACAGAGCAGTGCATTGTGCACATCCCAGGGTTAAGGAAATGTATACTGATACCAAGAAACTCCTCTTCTGGCCAGACATGAAACACGATATTGTTTAATTCATTGCAAAATGTCTTGAATGTCAGCAAGTGAAAGCTGATCATTGTCACCGAGTAGGTCTCTTGCAACCTCGTGACATTCCTATGACCAAATGGGAGATAATTTCTATGGATTTTATCGTCGGACTACCGCTCAATCCACAAAGACACAATGCCATTCTGGTTGTGGTGGATAAATTATCAGATTTCATAGTGATGCAAGCCTAGAGCCTGCAATCTCCAGGATCTTCTTTACTCATGTATATGATAACATGCGCCTCATTCAATTACCCAATTCAAACTTCAATAACACTACAACCGCCATTTGGGCATACCAAGGATGCCTCTCCCTTCGAGCACATTACTATCAAGTGCTCTCTACGTGCCTGAAGTTGTTGAATTACCGATTGCTGCTTGCTGAAACAATTATCATGTGTGGCAATGACAATTATCGGAAGTGTCTCATCGACAAGTGCTGGAGGTCCATGCTTCATTTCACCAGCAAGAATTCCTTAAACTATGCATAAGTGCCACTTCTTTAACTTTCAAGGCACCCTCCAATGCTGTGGCATAGTTATATCCACGGCCAAACATTAGCATGAATATATTTTATAAATGACCTGCGCCCATCTTACAAATAACACATTTAATCACACGCTCCTCTGCTCCATGCACACAGACAACATTTATAAACCACGGCCACAGACATGCGATTTCAGTGAATTATAAAACAGTGACTTTACTCATGGTTTATCCGCTAGTTTCCATGTGGCCATTAACGCCAACATCGGATTTCAATACATACCTATTCATGAAAGTAGTTGCGCAATCAAACCATTCTGTTTCCAGCCTTGATCGTGGTTCTGATGCGCCCATACACCCCACGCTTGCAGGTATTGATGCATAGGGTTATACATGTGGCCTACAAGCCATGAGCGCGTGCCTCTATTTAACCCACAACGCCTTTGTAAACCACGCAGGCAACGCGTACCGAGCTGGATTTGTAACATACGCTAACTGCAAACCAGTCTATTGTCACTACAATCGGTATGCACACAATATTTCCTAATGAATTCAGAACTACAGAACGGCAATCCGAATGCCTTTAGTCAGACATTAATGCAAACTAACACAATTATTGTGGAAGAAATAGGGAATGCGTATTATTGTAGAAGAAATACTGAATGCATCCTCCATCGACAGAAAGGAGTTGTCTTACATCAACAGAAGGAGAACCAACATCACTGTGCCATTCAACAATTTATAACTGTATATATGTGCGGTTTCAACCTTTGGCAGTCAACAAATACATTTACGCTGTAGGTATATGCCATCCCTCCTTATGTCTGTAGTTAAACTCACAACTCAACATTCGTTTCAGTTATGCATAGGATTATATTTGTTGTTTCACGCATTTACCAAAAGTTGTTTCTGTAATCAAACATTTAATGCAACAATGCTCTCACGCTCTAATGTTTTCTATCGATCACTCAGGATTTCGCAAGTCAGCGTATAGGACTTCACTCAAAAAACTGCAGACTTTAAAATGTATTAAAATGTTGCGCCCTTTTCTTTTCATCTTCTAATAATCAAATACAGATCGATATGACAACCACAATTATACAGTTAACCAGAAATAACTATATCATTCACAACTAATCACCAAATGTATATATATGATCTGAAACCAAAGCAAGATTACTTACAAACTTTGTTTGGCCTAATATTCCAGATTGATGGCCCTTACAATTTAGGAAGGCTTACAGCTTTGCTGCACAAACCTACTCTCAATCTCTCATGTCTTTTTCTCTCAAAACCTCCTCCTATTTATACAATATTATTTAATGCTCAATCCCTTCACTTCCTCAACTATCCCCTAAATCTCTCAACATCCCCCAAGGATAGCTCTTTATCCCTAAAGTTCTTCAACTAATTAAATTTCCTCATATCCTTTTATTTAATAAAAAGATATTTACATAAATCCTCACCTTCTCCTATTTAATTTAAATTAATTAATAAAATATTAAAAATAATCTCACCCCATATTTACAAATTAACATTATGGCACCCCTTATTTACAGATGGAGAAAAAGGTCTTGATGCTCCTGCATCAGACTCCCCAGGTAAAAAATTCATGACCACCTGGTCATAAGTCTCCTCCTGGATCCCAAATTTTATTTTGTAATTCTTTCGTGCTTGTCGATTGCTTCACTGCTGTTGTCCTTTGCTGTTGTCTTCCAGGTTTCCATATTTTGTGCTGTAGTGCTCCACTTGCTTTGCTCTTGCAATCCTTCACTGTCCTTCTCTTGTTGTCGCTCCTTTTCTTTCTTTTGGCTGTCTTTCTCTGGGATGTCTTTATCATCAACCTCCTTATTAACTCAATTTCTCTGTCCAGTATGTCCTCTGTTTGCTGATTGTTTCCATCCCTTGGTTGCTGAATTCTCGTTCTTGCTTGCTCCTCACTTGTTGCTCTAGCTGTCACTATGAATGTTGTGGCCTCCCAAACTTCCTTTCCCTCTGCAACACTCCTTTGCTCGTCACCTTCTGCAATTTCTTCCTGATTATCATTTATGACAATCGCTTTGTCATCCTTCTTCAGCAATCTATCCTGGACATTCATCCTCTGTTCTTCCAATTTCCTCCTTTGGAAGCCCAATTCTTTATATAACTCAATAATTTTACTTGGAGTAGACTTTGGAAAGTTTACCCGATCTTCACATGGTCTTTCTTCTGCTAAATCGTCTTTAACATCTTTCAGTAGATGTTCTTCCTCTTCTTCCAAACCTGCAATCACACACAAATCGTTAGTTTTAAAATCACAAGACCTTACGATCTTGTTTGATGCTTCAATCATCAAATCTTTGGGTTGCCTTGAATCATTCATATGATTCAATTCCTCTAGCTCTTCATCACTTTCAAAAAGTAATGGTCCAGTCTCTGGGTAACATAATGAAACTTCAACATCTTCATCAGCATCTTCATTTTGCTGTAGCTCAACTGTTTTGAGCTTCTCTATCTTCTGTCTCGCATCAAGAACTTGTTAAAGTTCCCTTATTTCCTTTATCAACTGCAAATTTACCTGATGATTCCACTTCTCTTGTAGTCTCTGCCACCTCAACTTCTTTCTTATAACATAACCATGCTTCTGGTTTTCCTCATTTCTTTGCAACATCTCCATTAACACCTCAAGCTGAACTGCTATCTCAGCCTTCTCCCTTTCATATTCCTCTTTGCTTAACTGTCTTTGTATGCCAACTGCCTTGGCATCCTTCTCCTTTTCCTGCATTTCCAATTCAGATTTACACGCTTCCACACCACATATGTGCCTTCAAACTCAAACTCAAATCTTGTATATACGCCTTCAATATCAGATTCAAAGACCAATCAAACAAGTGCGCCCATATTTACATTCAACTCAGAACAAATGCGGATTCCAATATAAAGCTCTAATTAAATAATGCCATAGCCAATATTTATTAGATCTGTCCTTTCTAACATATCACAACAGCGCAAGGAATCCACAATAAACCTGGATATGCTAACAAAAGGGATTACCTCAACAACGCCTCTGCAAAATTCTGTCTTAATCCCTTCTCACTGCTCGGAATTCTGGAATGAATTCTCAATTGTGTTTCTAATTTCTTGGACACTCCACACTCCTCCAACTCCGGATCTCAACCAGATCTAAGGGCGGCGGCATTACATAAATTAGCAACAACGCCTCAACGTTTCAACGCATGCCTTGTTCTGATCAGATAACTTCACCAAATACTTCTCACTTTTCCATGCGAGGGACCCAAATGCATACGCTCCCCCGGTGCCCTCAGTGCGTATGAGTGTCACATTGAATACTTTATTGTCCCAAGTCCCAGAGAACTCCAGCGTCATTGGATCTACTGACACTGAAACTCCAGTAGGAACCACCACAGTTGCAGTGTAAGTCCCCGGTCCGTCTGCCACATTTTTCAGATTTCTTGTAACAATCACTGTCAACGCAAACCTGCGCTGTCAATATATGTTAAATCATAATCTTTTTTTTGAATGCTAGCAATGGAACAACAATTTTACTTGCAGTGTGTGAAATCGATGACCGATTCACCGAAACATCATAAACTCCACTTCAGTCGGCCCAGATTGGATTTTCAAACGCATTAAACAACATAATTTTACCATAGAGATTCACACAATCAGCAGATTCATACATAACGACTTGGATGCAGAGTGTTAACGCTCTCACAACGCACAACGAATAGCAAATCTGCTATTTACACACAGTCAATGTCAACCGTTTAACACACATCTAAATAAATCTGGAATTTAGAAATTTCTGGTAATTATGCAAAACAAATAGATATCCCAATCGATTGACCCAGCAATAAGACCCAACTCCACTTGATCATTTCAGACTTCGATCCACTGATCACTTCCAGCACTATCTAAAACGCAGTCCTGCACTGCATTATTAGCTCAGCGCTGTCCAATATTAACTAAACGCTTTCTGCATTACATTATCAACAGAGCATTCCGGCTCTGATACCAAAAATGATGCAAGCCTAGAGCCTGAAATCTCCAGGATCTTCTTTACTCATGTATATGATAACATGCGCCTCATTCAATTACCCAATTCAAACTTCAATAACACTACAACCGCCATTTGGGCATACCAAGGATGCCTCTCCCTTCGAGCACATTACTATCAAGTGCTCTCTACGTGCTTGAAGTTGTTGAATTACCGATTGCTGCTTGCTGAAACAATTATCATGTGTGGCAATGACAATTATCGGAAGTGTCTCATCGACAAGTGCTGGAGGTCCATGCTTCATTTCACCAGCAAGAATTCCTTAAACTATGCATAAGTGCCACTTCTTTAACTTTCAAGGCACCCTCTAATGCTGTGGCATAGTTATATCCACGACCAAACATTAGCATGAATATATTTTATAAATGACTTGCGCCCATCTTACAAATAACACATTTAATCACACGCTCCTCTGCTCCATGCACACAGACAACATTTATAAACCACGGCCATAGACATGCGATTTCAGTGAATTATAAAACAGTGACTTTACTCATGGTTTATCCGCTGGTTTCCATGTGGCCATTAACGCCAACATCGGATTTCAATACATACCTATTCATGAAAGTAGTTGCGCAATCAAACCATTCTGTTTCCAGCCTTGATCGTGGTTCTGATGCGCCCATACACCCCACGCTTGCAGGTATTGATGAATAGGGTTATACATGTGGCCTACAAGCCATGAGCGCGTGCCTCTATTTAACCCACAACGCCTTTGTAAACCACGCAGGCAACGCGTACCGAGCTGGATTTGTAACATACGCTAACTGCAAACCAGTCTATTGTCACTACAATCGGTATGCACACAATATTTCCTAATGAATTCGGAACTACAGAACGGCAATCCGAATGCCTTTAGTCAGACATTAATGCAAACTAACACAATTATTGTGGAAGAAATAGGGAATGCGTATTATTGTAGAAGAAATACTGAATGCATCCTCCATCGACAGAAAGGAGTTGTCTTACATCAACAGAAGGAGAACCAACATCACCGTGCCATTCAACAATTTATAACTGTATATATGTGCGGTTTCAACCTTTGGCAGTCAACAAATACATTTACGCTGTAGGTATATGCCATCCCTCCTTATGTCTGTAGTTAAACTCACAACTCAACATTCGTTTCAGTTATGCATAGGATTATATTTGTTGTTTCACGCATTTACCAAAAGCTGTTTCTGTAATCAAACATTTAATGCAACAGTGCTCTCACGCTCTAACGTTTTCTATCGATCACTCAGGATTTCGCAAGTCAGCGTACAGGACTTCACTCAAAAAACTGCAGACTTTAAAATGTATTAAAATGTTGCGCCCTTTTCTTTTCATCTTCTAATAATCAAATACAGATCGATATGACAACCACAATTATACAGTTAACCAGAAATAACTATATCATTCACAACTAATCACCAAATGTATATATATGATCTGAAACCAAAGCAAGATTACTTACAAACTTTGTTTGGACTAATATTCCAGATTGATGGCCCTTACAATTTAGGAAGGCTTACAGCTTTGCTGCACAAACCTACTCTCAATCTCTCATGTCTTTTTCTCTCAAAACCTCCTCCTATTTATACAATATTATTTAATGCTCAATCCCTTCACTTCCTCAACTATCCCCTAAATCTCTCTACATCCCCCAAGGATAGCTCTTTATCCCTAAAGTTCTTCAACTAATTAAATTTCCTCATATCCTTTTATTTAATAAAAAGATATTTACATAAATCCTCACCTTCTCCTATTTAATTTAAATTAATTAATAAAATATTAAAAATAATCTCACCCCATATTTACAAATTAACATTATGGCACCCCTTATTTACAGATGGAGAAAAAGGTCTTGATGCTCCTGCATCACATAGAGTACCTAAGAAAATCATATCAGATAGAGACTCACGATTCACTTCAAGATTTTGGACTTGCATGCAGTCAGCCTTAGGAACTCAACTAAATTTGAGTACAGCTTATCATCCTGAGACTGATGGGAAAACGTAAAGGGTAAATCAAGTACTAGAAGATATGTTGAGGATGTTGTTATGGATTAGCAATCACACTGGGGAAAGTACTTATCCTTAGTCGAATTTGCATACAATAACAGTTACCACAGTTTAATCAGAATGCCTCCATTTGAAGCATTATATGGCAGACCTTGCAAAACACCATTAAGTTGGGACAGGTTAGAAGATTGGGTGATAGTAGGGCCAGAACTAATCTAAGAGATGGAGGAACAGGTAAAAAAAATTACACAATGGTTAAAAGAAGCACATGATAGACAAAAGAATTATGCCGATTCCCACAGAACTGACAGGAAGTATGAAGTAGGGATCAAGTTTTCGTCTGCATCAAACCAAATAAAAGCACTATCCAATTCGGAAAAGGGACAAAGTTGTCACCCCGATTTATCGGACCATTTAAAGTCATGGAAAGAGTTGGACCTGTCACCTATTGTCTTGCACAGCCACCTCACTTGCATAAAGTTCATAATGTATTTCATGTATATGTATTAAGGCATTACATAGCTGACAAATCTCATAACTTTCAATGGAAGGAACTACCGGTATCGAACGAGGGAATCATTTCGGTCGAACCATTACGTATATTGGAACGTAGGGTTCGACAGCTCAAGAATCGTCTGGTAGACCAAGTTAAGGTCTAGCGGGACAAGTATAGCTCTGGATCGGCTACTTAGGAAGATACGAAAATCATATGTAAAAAATACCCCAACTTGTGTCAATTTTGAAGAACTTAGGCCATATTTTGTATATATTTACTTTACTTTAAATAAGATACTCAAAACCATTTTGGAAGGATCACATATAAACATAAAAATACCCCAACTTGTGTCAATTGTGAAGAACTTTAAGCCATATTTTGTATATATTTACTTTACTTTAAATCAGATACTCAAAACCATTTTGGAAGGATCACATATAAATATGAATTTTTATGTTATTGAAATATGATATATGTTATTTGCTTACTTCTATTGGTACGTGGATACCAAGATGAAATATGTTATTTAAATTAAACTTACTGAGTTATGGATACCAAGGTGAAGTTCAATATTTGATTACTCTTGCTATAAAATCTAAATCATGAATTATGATAGGAATTAAGATATTATAAATTTTGCTTTCTTTATGCATATCGATATAATTAATGAGATATAAATAAAAGAATGATTACAATTTCAATATGAAAGCCAATAACATGAATAGGACATGACCAAATATGTTATGCTGGAGATAACAACATGTATGAGATATACAAAAACTGTTTATTTTATATATACTGATACATATGTTATAATATATGGACAAGCGTATAGATTGTAGATAGAATTGTTACCAAAACGACCACGTGATGACAAAAACTTCAGTACAATTAAGACTCAATGAGGTTCCATGAAAGAGCATTGACTCAGGTCCCACTAGGAGGGGTGGAGGTATTGCCCACCATTTATCCTCCAAAACCTGGAGTCATGGGAGGAATGTGCGAATCACACTCCCCTAGACGTGTGATGATGACTGCCAGATGCTTACTGGGAAATTAGGTTGATGTAATCGACAATGATACCCTTGAGAGCCTATGAATGGTTAATTAGTATAGATGATGCCATGACACACTCTAGTAGAGGATAGATAGGATGAAAGTGGAAGAGATTAGGAAGGATAGGATGATTCTAGAGTAGCTTGGGGAACCAACTAGGGTAGAACATGAATATTATAGTTGTAAAATCTTAAAATATTTAAGAAAACAAAAATTTTAAATACCGATATAAAACGAATTCAATCTTGAAATCTAAAAACTTATATACTCACATTAACCGCTAATATATTTTAGAAACCCTAACTTTAGGACGAAGTTTTTGGAAGGAGAGATGTATGTAATGACCCACCTATAAATAAAATACGAGTATTAGCATACATAAGAGACCTCCATATGATAGCTACGTATGCATGGACCCACATGTATTGCTTAAGCTAGTTACTACAGGAGGAGATATAAATTAAGGTAATGAATTAATACCTCACTAGAGTATCATATATATGATAGATCCTTAAAGCCAACAGAAAATGTTAATTTTAATTTACAAATTAAAATTTGAAATTAATAAAATAATAATATAAATTAATTAAAATTATAAATTAAACAAATTTAATTAATTCATTAAAATAATAAATAAACTTTATTAAATAAAAACTCTGTATTCAACTAAAATCAACGAAACCAAATGAGATTTGATTTCATAAAAGTTACACGTAACCAAAATATTGACACAGAGATGGGAAGAAAGTGGTGGATGAGGAAATAAAAGGAAGGAAGGAAATCTTGAAAGAGGGGGAGAAAAACCATTTTTACATAGGGAGCAAACATGAGAACAATTTTGGAACACGGTGGTACAACTTTGAAGGGAACTTGAGGTTTGATTGTACTAGAGTTTTTGGGCACGGGGGATTAGATCGCTTCAATTGGAAAGCATTCTGAGACTGAGTATCCAGGTTGTACCCAGTTCGATAGGGTGGTTTGGCCGTTTTGGTAACACAGCTGGAACAAAAATTGCAACCAGAATAAGAATTGTAGCTAGAACAAGAACTGCAACAGAACAATTGCAGTAGAGCTTCGTAGCAGAGCAGACAGGTTGGTATTCATTAGATAAATGAATTTGAATTCTGTGTTTAAATTACATATTCAGGTATTTGAATTAAGGGTTCTTACAAGTGTACTCACCCCCATTGTCTGATCTCAACACCTTGATTTGCCTCACTGCCTGGTTCTCCACAAGAGCCTTAAACTCTTGGAATCTATGAAAGACCTCATCCTTGGTATTTAGGTAGTAAATCCAAGTCCTCTTGGGTTGGTCATCAAAGAATGTCACACAATACTCATATCCACTCAATGAAACATTGGACATAGGACCACATACGTCATAATGAATCAAGTCAAGGATACTTGTAACTCTGTTGTCACTACTATGGAAAGGTGTCTTGGTGTACTTTCCCAAAGCACACCCTTTGCACACATCATGATGCTTTGTGCTAAAGCCAGGCAACCGTGTAACCATCTCCCTCAACATCCTAAAAGTTCCATTGTGCAAGTGGATCATCCTCCTGTGCCACAACTCACATAACGCATTGCCACTAGTCTTTGCTACGATAGCTTGAAGAGGCTGAAAGATAAGTCTATATAGCCTCCCACTGAGAGCTCCAATCACACGCGTAGACTTGATACTAGATCCCTTGGGATATATCAACACTTTTCCCTTCTAAAATAGTGCCTCATAACTCCTTTCCTTCAAGATAGAGATTGATATCAAACTCTTCTTCAACCCTGGAACATAAAGAACATATGTCACCTTTAGAGGAGGTGACAACTCCCTCTGAATGAAATTTTCCCCATCCCCGCTACCTTAAATTTGGAGTTGTCACCAAGCACAACCTCCAAGTCAATATCATCCTCCAAAATGCTCGTGAAGTGCTCTCTAACTCCGGTCATATAGCAGGATGCTCCACTATCTACGAAACAAGCACGGGAAGATGTGACATGAGTGGATAAACTCACGACCAAAGCACACTCTGAATCAAACATAACCGCAAAATCATCCACATCTGCTGAAGCTGCAACTCTGTGTTTCTTCTTACCCTTCTTGTTGGGACTTTAAACAACATAGTGACTCATCTTCCCACAAGCAAAGAATTTCACTTTGCTCATGTCCTTCTCCTTAGCCTTTTGTTTCCCCTTCTCCTGCCTTGCTCCACTAGAAGACCCCTTTTTAATCTTCATTCCCTACTTGTCCTTAGCCGCAAGAAAAACATTATCTTCTTCACTTCCTCCACCACTTTCGCTGCCACCTCTCACACTCCTCGTAATCTTCTCCTGGATGAAATCGTCGTACATCCTCCTCCAAGAAAGAAAGTGCTCTCTGGCCACCAAGCCGTGGATAAATTCATTGCACCTCTAGGTGAACCCATATATGACAATCCTAACCAACTACTCCTATGGAACAACCTCTCCAATGGCAGCTAACTCATCCTTCAGTTGTGAGACTCTAATGAGGAAATATGTCACATTGTCGGTCTTGGTCATCTTGTTGTTGCATAGTTTTTGTCTCAACACCATCTTCCTGTCCTCATTAGAACTCTAGTGCAAAGAGACCAAGGACTCCCACATCTGATATGCATATCTCATCCCTGAAACATGAGCGAATAAATGGTCCTTGGTAACATCTAGAAGGACCCTCTTTTCCTTCACATCCTTCTTGTTGAACTCCACAAACTAAGTTGGATCAGTGGGTGCTTTCATAACTGCTTCAACTACATTCCACACTTCCACCTCCTCCAATAAAAACATGATCCTCTCCTTCCATGGGCCAAAGTTTTCAACCCCCCTCAATCTATCCTCTACTCTCAACCTAGTATCCATGACCCCACAACCAACAAAATGAAGCAAATATTGAAGCTAGAACCTTCCTCCCTCTGAAATGCTAAAGTCTTTAGGTTTCTGACAAAGTTTCAAAGGTTTTGGTTCACTGTTTGAAGACTTTAAATTCTTGTTGCCCTCTTTATCAACTGACTAAAATTGAAGATTTGAGCCTCAACTTAGCTCAACTAAGCTCAGATACCATGTAGAAAATTTATGATCTGCACCCTTAACCCAGATTACAAGTTTGCATATGTTTTTTTAGGCCCAACTCACATGTTTTGTCATGCTGGTATAAATTTGAGTATGCATTCATTGCAAACATTAAAAGAGTACTACTATTTTTCACTTTCCTATCAGCTGGTAATTAAGACAAAATTTAGTCAAGAATTCACACAATGAGAGACTTATTTTTGGTCAAGTTGACCCCAGAAAAACCCCACAGCCTCTTGGGAAAACTAGTCTTCAAAGGAGGATTTTATTGCTTAAGAAATTATAAAATAAGTACAAAAATTTTACTGTACTTATCTCCCTTTTTTGTTGTAGCATTAATTGCGATTTCTGGAAATTTGTGCCCACTGAACAATTCAATTTTTCAGCAAATTAAGTGCCCAGAATTTCTGCATTTTTCTGCAACTTATCTCCTTAGAGTTTATGCCCAAATTCAACCTTGAAATTTGTGCAAAACCCAACATCAATTTTTGTGCCCGAAGGTGACTTTTCTGCCTCAGAAATCATGCAAGACAATAACTAAATCCCTCCTTGATTTTCATGCTGCTTGAGTATGTTGTCTCGAAATTTGGGCTTGAAAACAACTACATTCTCCTCAAAATTCGGGCCTAATTGCTCCTTGATTTTTGTGTAGCATACTCCTCGAAATTCGTGCCTCCTTGCCTCGAGGTTTGTGCTTGTTGTAACTGTTTTCTCCTTGATTTTCATGCTTCTATGTCTGTCTCCTTCTCTTTGGACTTTGATCCCTCCTCTAGCTGCAAGTGCTCTTCTCCTTCATGAATTTTTCCTCTCCTCTCTTCTCCTCATCTCTCTCTCTCTCAAGTGTGAAGTGATGAATGAGATCCATTTTTCCTCTTTTGTCTCCTTGGAAAAGATTGAATCCCTAAACCTAGGATCTAATGGTTGAGATTTAATCTCCAAATCTCAAGAAGTGTGGTTGAGATCAATTCTCCCAAATGACCCCCTTCATACATTGGTCCCATCACTTAAAATTCTCCTATTACATTTTTCAAGTTTTGTAATTTTTTTGTGTTTTCTCATAAAGTCATTTTTCAACTCACTTTAATATTAGAAAAGTACACTATGGACTTTACACTTAAAGTCACTTTATAAAGTACAAGTGACTTTAGTATTAGAAAAGGTACATGGTACAACACTTCTAAATATAACTCACAAATGTCACCATGACAAAAGTAATTAATGTTCTTAGTGTGCAAAAGGGGATAAAGGTCTAGCAACACCTCTCCTTGGCACTATTTTCAACACAAACCCATCTCTTAGCTACTTTCCTATTAGGAAATGGGACAAAAATATAGTTGGTTGTGTCACGGTGGAAGAACACCAAAACTCCCTTCAAATTGGCAGGGACTTCTAATCTCTTCATGTAAAGATTGTTAGTAGAATGTGGTTTCATGCATAGAGTATAACTCATATTTAATACTTCAAAACCTTGTAAGGCTTTAAAACTGTTACAAAATCATATCTAATATTTCAGTCAAAATCTTGGAGGACCTTGAAACTATTTTTATATCTAAGGTCGAACCATGAAATAGGACCTTGGAAAACCTTGAAAGGTTCCTATGATCAATGTTGAAAAATAAGGAGAGTTTATAATTTATAATATAGATGAAAATCCTGTAATAAGAAAGCAAGGTACAATGAATTATAAATGATGTAGGAAACTTGGATCATCATCCTTAGAAACTAATTGAAAAATGAACTTGGTAAGTGTAATCAAAGTTAGGATTAAAAGGAACTTGAATTATTTCCATTTTTTTTTTCGTAGTTTGAATTATTGCCAAGTTTCCTTGAGTTTACACTCTTAAAGTTGAGAGTGAAGTTTGATCTCCCAACCCATGGTTCCTCCCTCTCTAACAATTTTCAAACTATAGATTACAACCGATTGTTTATAATATATCAAGTGCATGCATGAGAGAGCATGCAATGAATACAAGCATACATAACAACATGTAATGGAGGATCTGTTTTCGAACTGTGATAGAATCAATGATACATTACATAAACTATAGGGTTTGCTAGTTATTTTGGCAAGTATGGTTGTTTATTATTGAGTTTTGGATGCTAATGTTTGGCTACTAAAGAGGATATATATTCTCTTTTTATTGTATCAAACACTTTCATCGATGGAATTGTTATGTTTATTTCCCATTGAAAAAAAAACATGTAATGCAACTTATCTTTGTATTTTACAACGACATGTAACTTATTTTATTCCATGTTAAGAAACTAAAATTATACTAGCAACTGCCCCTGAAGGTGCAAAGGTACGCCGAAGGAATACAAGATTTGGGGAGATAATCTCGAAACGAATAAAAGACTTAAGGACATCATCTCGCCACGAATAGAGCTCACTATTGAATGCATGCACGTAAGGTCTTCCAAACTCTCCAATGCAAGTGTTACAAGGTGAGACCACTACTCACAAACTATGAATGAGCACAAATTGTTGATAGACCTTGTCACTAGGTCATGCAAACACATGCCCTTTTCCTAGTATTTCATTATTTAGAGTGCCACATGGTAAAAAATGGTTTGTTGGAGGCAAATGAAAATGGATGGTTGTTATTGGCTAGCATGAACAATATCTTCTCGGCCCAATCCCACAAAGAAACACCTACATTGTAATTAAAGATAGTTTAGAAATAAAAATATTATAAAACATGGCTATAATTATAAATTAAAAAATAAAGTTAATAATAGTAATAAAATTTAGGTGAGACATGTTTAATCAACTACTCCTACCAGTGCAATGAGTATTTCCAAAGAGAAAATCCATTTATCCACCAATCTATTCAATGTGGGGGTCCAACACACTAAGATTGAGATTGATGTAGGTATTCCCCTTTAATAAAAAAGCAATTGGGTTTTCATTGATTAATTAGTTAATTAATCACATCATGCATATTACTTATAAAGTTTTTCTTGTTTGTTCTTATTTAATGCGTAATTTATTGCATTTTCTAGGTTGTAGCAATGCATCTCCAACTAAAAGAAGAATATTGATTGTTCATAACTAATATAGCACACTCATTAATTCCTCCTCTAAACCATCACATTTCATCCAATAACCATAAACAATTGCTTTTCAAATCCTCTTTCATTTTAGGAATGATGTCCAAAATTCCAATTTCCCACAAAATTACTAAAATTAAAATCTGACATAAGTATGAGTGCTAATTCTTAAAATTAATTAACATTATATTCCTATATATTATAAGCATTATACATGTTATATTAAATGTAATATACACTAACAACAAATCTTTTTAATATTGGAAAATGCTTATAAATGACTAAATACCTATCTACTACTAGTCCCTATAGTATAACTATCCATCTCAATATAATGATTTCACATGGAGGGGCCACAGAAAAGAAAACAAAGTGCTTCAAATATCACAAACAATGAGACACCTTAACAGTTATTTGTCAATAAAGTGAATATGCATACTACACCATGTAGATTCAACATGTGTCTAATCTCATTAACCATATTCCAAATGTGACCATTCAATTTTATTATATTGAAGTGGTAATTTATTGGAGTAATTTGGGTAAGGACCCCATAAGGGTGGGGGAGCCTACTCCTTGAGCCTTATCACAAGGGGCCAAATATATCCCCAGTGGGATGTGAAACTATGTCAAGGGGATAACATCCCCTTGTGCCAACCACTGGATCATCCCACGAAGAGACACCTTCATTATTGTAATATCAAGTGTCAAATATGTCTCCTCATAAGACGACCAAACTTTAGAAATGGTTAGTAATAAATCCAATTTTTTTTAACACATTTTATGATTTTGTATTTTAATTTATATTAGTTATATTTTTTAATTAATAGAATGTAATATTTACGTATAATTTAAGTTTTAAAATACAATGAGAATCAATTTATTTTCGATTACTAGTTTTTAATTGATATTAATTTACAATATAATTCAATTTTTCTTGGCATATTATTATTCTTATTCTAAATTATGGACAATAATGATAATGATATGAAATGTCTAATGATATAATGTATATATTTTATCATTTACAAAAAAAACACTTGAAAAAAAATTAGTTGTTCGTAGTTTTTATTTTGACGCAATGAAATTCATAATTGTTTGTTTCGTCAAAACATAAGTATAAGTATTAGGCCATAGAGGTGTCTTTTAAAGTTGGCTTGTGGATAGGTGTATGAAAATTTCAAAAATATTTCTACTGATGAATGTAGAGAATCATTGGAAGCCAACATGGTCGGCAGAAGCAAGAATGGCTCACGGGTTTCGAACAGAGCGAGTGGAAGGAGAAGGCTGTTCTGGAGCTCTTTTGAGAAAATTTTCACACTCCTCCCTCCTGGGCGACAGAGCCTCACCCGATTTCGTCCCGTTATTCTCGTGAACTTTCGGCTCTCCGAGGATTCTCTACTCAGAAGGGTTCAACGCAGAAGAACCTTAGGGTTATACGAGATGTCAAGGTTGAAGCCGAAGCTTCTCGGCGACGTCTGGTTGATCGTCAAGTCATGGAATCGATCCTTCAGAATAAGACAAAATGCCAAAAGATCACCGAGGAAATAATGTCTCTGCTGCTTCAGCTTGATACAACACAACTCACTCTCACCTTAGTTGCTGGAGCGACAGTCCTCGCCAGCAATGTCTCTCTTGCTGATACTGTCTTCAACACAACAGTGTTCAGATCTACCACAAACACCACCGTTTCGCTCTTACTGCAAGCAGATCTGGCCATGCATAGGTCAGATCTCGAGTCCTCTATATTTTTTGACACTTTTTCGGAGACGGATAACAACCTATTGACAGTCTCCACCCCCGTCCCCCCTCCCCTCCTGCCCGAACAAGCGTATATGTACTTGTATGGTTTGGATCTAGTGATAGGCACACATTCGGACAATTTTCACAGAAGGGATATTAACTCGGATCCGGCTGGACTGCCCCCATGCACATGCACAACATGAATCTGGAATTTATGCTCCTGCATGGTCTGATTTTGGCTCCGGGTTGACTCTTTCCCCCACTAAGCGTAACAACATTACCAGATCTGCCTAAGCTCCAATAGATCTGGTCACCCAAAGGTCCTTTTGGATAACCTCCTCGCTAGATCTAGAAGTCAGATAATGTTTGCGCTCTGCAGAAGAAGGGCACATGCAGTCCCCATTGCAAATATTTCATGGTCCAGATCTGACAAGTCAAGGAATAGATAGGATTCAACTATGCCCAGATCCATGAGATCTGGGTCTATTGGTAGCAGACCGATTACTTTCTCAAACAGATCCACTCACTACTGATTTGGAACTGATTCAAATCTTCATCAAATTGTTACAAGGAAGGAATATCCGCAGGAGGATTAAGAAGGGGAGGAGGATCCAAGATTTAAAGTACAAAATCCAAACTCACCTAAACATACAAACATGCATGGAAAAATTGATTTATTCGGGTAAAGTTTACGGGATAAACACATACTACATGATTATGGTATTGTCTTAGATTTGACCATTATCATCAATCTGAGATTGCGAGGTGGATGCTCTAGAATCAGCTTAAAGGACACATGTTCTTTTAAAGATGCAGTCAAAGGGAAGAAAAAAGCCTAAACCAAACCAACATCACCTCCAGAACTACCAGGCCTTACATTGTGGAACAAAAATCTCAGACTCTGCATTAACAGTGTCAATAATTGAGGTAAATGGGCTGTATTCAGATTTTTATACCAAAGCAATTATATGTAGATTTAATGGTTTTTGGCCTAAATCTTACGCTCTACACCAATGGATATTCTCTGCATGGACCCCAAATTGTCAAATTCATTTATGTTCTAAGGGGTTTTTTATTGTCAAATTTAGCACAATCCAAGATAAGGAATATGTCCTTAATGAGGGACCATGGTTTTGGGGCAATGCAGGGCTTTTTATGGTCCCTTGGTTCCCAAGTTTTGATGCCAATACAATGGCAGTATAAAAAATTCCTATATGGGTTAGGTTACACAACCTCTCACTACACTTTTGGCATCATAAAGTTTTAGAAGGTATAGGGAACTCCGTGTGTAAATTCCTCAAGATTGATGTGGAAAGACTTACAAGAGACTGTTACACAGTAAAATGTCACTGCCTTCATGCCAGTCTCCCCACTGTGTTGTGAAACCACATTCACCTATACTCATGCTCCTCAAAATGGCTAAAAAACCCTCTTTGCCTAAGTCAAATGGATCATCGCGACTGTTAATAAAATAACCGCGCTGATAGGCGGAGGCCAGTGTATCTGTTGCGCTGACAGCGCGGAAGCACACGTCTTTTCCGCGCTGGTCCCATTTTTCGAACAGCGCACCCTCCGTTTGTCCTTTTCGCGCTGACCAGACCTCTTCTACATCTGGTTTGCGATGTCAGCGCGGCAGTTCACGGGTTTTCCGCGCTGATCCTGTTTGGGCGAATTTGTTCTAACAACCAGCCTTCTAGATCCCTCCAGAACTGGTTGTTAGCATTGTTGAGGTCGCCATCCTTTCTCTGGCATGTCTTTTCGACTGACCACCCACTTTTCTTGGAGGAAATCTCATCCTTTGTCTATTCATGGAGACTCCTTCTCCTTTATAAGCCTCCTCCATTGCCCATGAGCAGCTAGTTTGGAACATATAGACTTTGTTGAAGGAATTCTTAGTGCATTTGAGTGCTATTCTTTGTAGGCATTTAGTGTGTGGTGTGAGGATTGCTTTGAGCTTGAGGAAGGTCATGAGCTTGTTGCTTTGTATGTGAGAGAGAGACCTTTTGACTTGGGAGATTTGATCCAAAAGTGAATGCTTGGGAGACACGCTAGCTGGACCCTCTAGGGAAGGACGCAGCGTCAGGACCTCGGTTGTACCTTACTCTACTTTTGTTAATAAAGATAGATGACTACTCTTATGGTTCCATTTACATGTGTTCAATGAATGATTAATGCAAATTGTATCTTTCCTGACCGATACATAGTTTTTTTTAGTAGATTTTACGTTCTTGTTTGCTCTCTTTTGCTTGTACAGGTGTTCATCCGCGAGGATAGCGGGGAATTGTGATCAGCTGTAGCGAAGGAGCGAGAGGAACGTCTCTTCGACAAACAAGCGTTGGAATCCAAGTAAGTTAGTCTTACCTACTTGTTAAATACAACTAGGAGCCTGCGGTGTAGCATTGTTCGATTGTTGCTAGACCCCTGTTGGGCTAGTAGGGATCGCCTCTATCCGTAGAGGGGATTTACCTATCCAACAATTTGGCGACTCCGCTGGGGAGCTTGCTTGTCCCTTTGTATGTCACCTTTGTTTGATTATTGCTTCTTTGTCAAGGTTTTGGGGAGTGCTTTTACTGGTGGTTTGTTTCTGGGTTCGTCCTAGGGACTACCTTAATTGCTTTGAAAACCTGTTCTTTTGGTTTGGGAGTTTTTGTTCGAATTGACTTGCTTTTCAGCCTCAGCGCGTTTTATTTTGAAACAGTTGCGCTGACAGCGCATCCTGTCTTCTTTGCTGTCTCTGTCATCGCATTTGTATATTTATCCAATTGCGTTGACCTGCTTTTTCGGGCCAGCGCCCTTTGTTCGTGTCCTTCCACGCTGACAGCGCAAAGTTGCTACGGGCACCTCTGCGTCATTGCTTTGTTGCTATAGGGTCACCGGCGCTGATCCTGCAAAAAATTCTTTTTGGGCCATTTGACCTACTGAACCTCTTGATTTTGGTTTTCCCCTGTTTCTTACACTTGGCTTTTGGCTTGATAACTTTGTTGGACTGTGACTCGTCTGTTTGCGGGACCTCGTTCCACGAGAACTCGTTTATCGATTGTTTGCAGTTTGCGCAAAGCCCTTCTTTTTGCTCTCGTTGCTTGGTTTAGGTTTTGTCTTGACTTTTAGCGATTACTGAAGTGTGTCAAACCGTCGTTTGTCTGGTTGTGAACTCGCATCCTTCGGGTGTTTGCTTATTTTCATCGATTTCGCACTCAAACCCTAGGACATCTAGTGGTCATGTGTGTCTAGCCTCCCGTCCAGGATTTGGTGTTCTTAGTTGGCCAGCCAACTCCGTTTTTGTTCCCACTTTTGTTTGGTGATTGTTGAGAGTGATTGATTGTGTTCCAAGCGGTTTGCTTTCCTCCGTTGAATTCCTCATTGTCTTGTTGAGCTTAGATTACAATAGCTCATAAGCCTTTGTTTTCTTTTGATCTAGGAAACCGGCTTTAAGGATTTGGGAATTGTCTTGTGTGCATTGGATGATTTAGTTTTCACTTAGCGTAGCTATCTCTCTAATTCGTTTGAAAAGAACTTTTATGTCATTGAAAAAATAGAGCAAACTAGTGTCTTTTGCTTTGATAGTTGGAAAAGAAAAGAGCATTTCGTTGTCTCGTATTTTTCAAAAGAAAAAGTTTCTTTCCTTGCTATTAGTTGCATTAGGTTGCGTGATTGCTTGAATTCGCTTTGTTTGTTTGAAAGATCCTTAACTTTCTTATAGCTAGAATTCATCGAACAAAATGATGATCTTTGGCATATAGTTGCATTTAGGTGTTTTGGAGAGATCATACGGTAGGACCTGAAACTCAAACCTAATTCAAGATCAACTGTAAAATAAACCAAATTTATCTAAAAACGCATTGGAACTTAACGGGAACATCTAGAGGTCTAGGCTAGAGACGTGTTCCGGCGTCTTTAAACCTAGTAGCTTAACGTTGAGTGGTTGGGTGATTCCTCCACGGTGAAACGATAAGTGCTAGTACGGATTGGGCTCCCACGTACTGTCGAGTATATATGGGGAGACTCCATTAGGCTTGCAACCTTTATCCACAGGAAACCGAGTCTGCCGCCTTGTAAACCGTAACGCACCGAACACAGCATTCTGGAAGATTGACTGCAGTACGGGAAGTCCTTGGTTCTCATATGATTGCCAAGGTGTATAAGCAGTTTTACGGGTTGCTTGGTAAACCTTTTGTCTAGAACTTCCAGAGTAGTCAGCTTTTGATCCTTTTCAGACTGTCTAACAGAAAAGGTGTAAGCGAGCGTCTTGTCACTTCGTGCTCGTTAAACATTCGAAGGCGATAGAGTCATCTTTTTGTCCTTTTCTCGACTCTTAAAAAATGAAAAGGTCAAGTTCAGTGTCTTAAAATTTATTTGTCCACGATCACATATAACCCGGTTAAATTTTGTTTGCGTTAGTCTGAGTAGGGTCTGGTTTCGTTAGATTCCCTAGGATTTTGTGAAGTTCCATCCTGGCGGAATTACCAATCTCGTCTCCCGAGATACCGGTTGTGAGTGAAATTCTTCCTATTGTCCCAAGTATACAACCGCTTAACTCTCGTGCTTCAGGCGACGAGAATTACCAATTTTATTCGAACCCTATTTGGGAACCTTCTCAAAACGGTGTCCCTTTTTGGGAATACACCTCTCCTCGAAAACCATTTCCTTCTGATATGGAAAACCCATCCCCTACTACGACTGACGAATCCGGTGTGCCAGGGGACGAGATTCCCACCACAATGGAATCTACACCTGTTAGTAGAACTCCTACTACTGGGGGACTACCTCTTGGCTATAGAGCATTGCGTGATTTTCTGTCATCTCCCTTTTCGACTTCTATTTGGTCACCACCCGTCTTCTCCAATACGGAGCCTTTGACTCCACAATCTCGCGATACAGCTGTTACCTCAGTCACAACCCCTCCAACAGTATCTGTGGCTTCTTCGACCCCTATTTTTAGTCGACCTTCGACCTCTTTCTTCCTAGGTTTTGATCCTACATCGAATGTCTCACTTGGAGGGAAATACGATCAGTATCTACCACCTCCTGGGACTCGGACGGGTCAACCGACTCTAGAGGTTTCAGTTCCGCTGTCAATAGATTGGGCTTCCACCTCTTATCATGGTGGTCAAGCGTCGTATGCGTAACCTGAACAACCACATCAGCAAAACCTACAAGGAAAATCCTTCCAAGGAAACCCTTTTGCCTCTAGTGGTTCCTTTTTCACCCCTCATACGCAACCTACTGGTAATCCAGGCCAAACTTACACTCAGCAAGCTCAACCTGGTATCCAGCAAGGCTCTCATACTGGACAAACCGGTCAATCATTTGTTAACCCAAATCAACCTAACGTCCAGTATACCCAAGTTTCTGGACAAACTGCCCAACCACTTGGTCAGTCAACTGTCCAGTATACTCAATCTTCTGGGCAAACCGGTCAACCTCAAACACAGTTGGGCCAATCACCTACCTAGCCCACTCAGCCATCTGGTATGATAGGACAACCCTCTGTCGCACAACAGCAACCTCAATATCAGCAGGTAGGTCAACCTCAGTATCAGCAGGTAGGCCAACCTCAGTATCAGCAAGGTTATCCTTCTGCTCAGATAGCCCAACCTACTGGACAGTCTACTGGTGCTGCTCAACCCGACCCTTGGCCCCAAGTGGGACCCCAAAATCAATATGGTCCTCAAATGCAGGCTGAAGTTCAATCCCAAACATTTTATCCAACTCAGCCTGGTTATCAAACTCAGCCTGGTTCTCAAGCTCAATTTGGAGTCCCACCACAATACGGTTATCAACAACCTCAAGGGCAACCTTTGTTCGCCCCTTACCAGAATTATCAACAACCATATGGTGCTTCTGCAGCATCATTTGGTAATCCATACGCTGGGGGGAAAAACACAAATCCCTACGGCCAATACACCATGGGGCCAAATCCATCAGGGCAAAGCCCATGGGGGCAACCACCACCTGGTTGGAACCCGGGTGCTCCATCCTACCAGCAGCCCCAGATGTCTTTCAATCCTCAGTTACCGTTCTTAGCGAATTTAGAATTACCGGATGTGTCCAAACTGACTAATGATCCTATTCTTCATAATCCTTATTGGCCTCTGGTTCCCACCAAAATTCCTAGTGACTATCCAAAATTCGATGGTAAAGCTAATGAAGATCTACAAGCTCATGTCATGACCTATCATCTCTGGTGTTCATCCAATTCATGGCTTGATGATTCAATTCATCTTCGCCTTTTTCAAAGGACTCTCACTGGCTCTGCCGCTAAGTGGTATATTGAGCTTAATCGCGGATCCTTTCAGGATTTCAACTCGTTGGCTATGGCATTCCTCACTCATTTTCAGTTTCCCATTCGTTATGAAACAGGCACACACCTCCTCACATCCTTAAGACAGACAACAACTACGCATATCTATGATCACATCCATGAATGGAGACGACGTAGACGTATGATTAAATTTTGGATTCCTGACCAGCTTCTTACGGATTGGTTCACGACTTCGTTCGTTCCTCCAATAGCTCGGGACATTGCTATGGGAGCATGTGTTACTGAAGAGCAAGCTATCGCGCTTGCTCAATACCTCGACTTGGTTTATTCTCAGTCAGGTACATTGTATGATTATTTGCCTGATGCCCCTAGACCAGGAACATCCAAAGCCCCGCCAACACCTACTGTTGACGGCATTATTGGGTTTGTTAGTTCATCCTCTGAGAAAAATTCCGTGAACCCTGGGAAGCAGAAGTCAAATGCTCCAATTGAAACCACTTCTCAGGTAATATCTACTTCTAAACCTACTTCCGAGGTTAATGCCATTCAATCCACCATGACAGACAAAACCTCGAAAGTAAAAAAGAAAGGGAAAGCGAAAAATAAGCCAGAACAACCTAAACAGGAACCCCCTAAACCTCAATCTGAGGAGAGTGCCAAACACAAACCCAAGTATCCTTCTCTTATCTGTGATGAGGATCACTATACCAAAGACTGCCCTCGGCGGTCTAAAGTTAGTCGTTTGTTGAAAGGCGCTCCCAGGGTCCCTGCGGTGCTTAAAGAACCCTTTCCCTCACAGCAAACTCAAATGGTCGCTGACCCCTCTCAGCCTCCCTCTTCCTTCGGTTCCCAAGTGTTCATGGTGGGAACAATACCTGTTAATATCAGTACTCGAACAAAGGATCATCCATTTGCCGGGAAGGAGCCTGAGGTTCCCCCCAGTGCCCTCCGTTCAGTTCAAGCCCTCTCATCGAGAGAACTAGTACTGAACGCCTCTATCGACCCCCTCCAAAGGAGTACTCCGAATCTTCCTTACAACCAAATGCCCTGCTGCTCAGCAATCAATATCGTTGAGGATTTAGCCCAGATCCACGGCTATGTCCGCTTTAGAAGTTCTCCAGAGCTGCCCTTCTCAGAGGAAGTCCTTTCTATCCGCTATCGGCGGCATAGACCTGGCTGACTCGGATTTAATTACGTTTGACTTAGAACGCCATACACAGAGACTGCCTCCCCAAATTGCATTCCTTATATAGGTCGTTATTGATAAGAAAACTATCCATCGTACAGTCATTGATGAAGGTGCTTCAACTTGCATCATGTTTGTTGCCTGTCGGAAAGCTATTGGATCTCCGACGTTGAGTCAGTCTCCCACCACCTTGGAAGCCTTTGATGGAAGAGCATCCCGTCCTTATGGTATACTCCCACGTTTACCCATCTATTTGGAAGGGAAAACGGTCGAGATGGAAGTTGAAGTCGTTGATGCTACTCTAACCTACAACCTCCTTCTCGGACGCAGCTGGATTTATGCAATGCAAGCTGTTGCTTCATCTTTCTTTCGTATCATTCGTTTCCCTCACCAAGGGAAGATTATTACGGTCGACCAGGTGTCATTCTTTGCTTCCTCTTCGGAAGGAACTATCCCTTTTGTGGAGCATACCTCCAAATCAATTGAGAGTCTAGGTCACGGGCTTTTCAAAGATCCCGCCCTTATGGGTGTTTTTCCAGCCCCGCCTCCGAATGTCGCTTCCATTAATATGATTTCTACTTGTCTTGATCCATGGATCATTCCTCCCATCGACCAAGTAGATTCTTGGGGTGACCAGATGCCGTTGAGTCCTGCCGAACTCAACTACGTCGAAATCGTAGCTGCATCGGCTCCTTCTTCTGAACTTGCTCTTTCAAGCAAGATTTTCCACACGTTCGCTCCATTCTTAGGACTTGTAGATCAAACTTCTTCGGATCCCTTAAAAGAAACATTTTCTTCCGACGAAGCTATTATTGAGACTATGTCTCTCGAGGAACCTCCTTGGCACGATACCCACCATCGTTCCTCGTTTCTCTCTGTCCCTCAGGATATGCCGACTTGTATCCAGCGGTTTGCTCCTTGTTTCCCATTTCGATTCCTTCAGTCACCTGTTCAAGTTTATCAAGCCTCTTCTGAAGGTAATATGGCAAACATTACGCAAACCCAGCCCATCGACATCTCTATCAAACCAGGGATCGTCGAACACATCCACATTGGAGTCACTTGTACTCCAGAGGAGATTCGACTTTATTCGAACCTTTTTCGCGAATTTCGTGATGTTTTTGCTTGGTCCTATGAAGAAATGCCCGACATTGATCCCAGCATAGTGGTGCATGAAATCATCACGTACCCAGGTGCTAAGCCTGTTCGTCAACATTTACGTCCAGTACACCCCCGAAAGGCTGCAGCGATCAAGGCCGAAGTAGAGAAGCTTCTTAAAGTCGGTTTTATTTATCCTATCCCGCTCGCAGATTGGGTTTCTAATATTGTACCTGTCACTAAGAAATAGGGAACTATCCGCGTTTGTATCGATTATCGTGATATTAATCGGGCCTGTCCTAAAGATAATTTCCCCACACCATTCATTGATTAGATTATTGACGAATGTGCGGGAAGCGAGATGTATTCTTTTATGGACGGTTTTTCTGGTTACAACCAGATCAATATTGCTCCCGCTGATCAACACAAGACCGCTTTCATCTGTCCGCAGAGGGGATTTACCTGTACAACACTCTCATTCCTGATTTTCTTATGACCTTTGAAGGGCATTGACTTCTTTGCATAAAATGTATGGCAGTTGACTCTTGTAGGTCAAATCTTGGGTGGATGCCCATTGTATTATGTGATGGAGATGTATCCAACCAAGATCTCCAAGGCAATTTTTGTGTCTGCATTTACTCCTTGCAACAATCA
Source organism: Pinus taeda (assembly GCA_000404065.3). Classification (NCBI taxonomy): domain Eukaryota; kingdom Viridiplantae; phylum Streptophyta; class Pinopsida; order Pinales; family Pinaceae; genus Pinus; species Pinus taeda. Next base: position 19,462 of record APFE030920767.1, on the reverse strand, counting down.
GAGCTTCCTTAGCTCTGCTAACCCAAAGGTGTGTTGCTGATTTTCTTTCTTTTCAACCTGCCACTTTATTACCAAAAGATTCGAGTAGGGTTGTGTGCTTTTTGAAGATGCGTGTATTGTCGAGCGATGCAAACCTTGGGAACTTGAGTTACAATATAGAAAAGATGATGGTGTTGCAATGGAGTAGGACCGTTGGTGCCTTTCGTGTCATTCTACTACTTGCTTTTCATGTACAGGTAATCCAATCTCTAAACATCAACAGACTCTTGTTCTTTTTTCGTTTTTTGGTTCCTAATCTGCAGAGCTGGAGTTTCATGATGATTTGAACTGAGTATTTGTTTTTCATGAAATTAGTCAGCAAGGTGAAGGAAGCCAAGAGCACATTGTGTTGATTTATGTACTTGGGCATGGAGCATGGTGTTGGTATAAAATTATTACTCTGCTCAAGCAGAAGGGGCACAAAGTTTAAACTGCATTGGATCTCAACTCCAATGGAATAAACAGGGCAGCCCCTACAAATAAAATCAATTCAATTACACATTATGCAAAGCTACTGCTAGATTATATCAGCAACCTCGGGAATGATGAGAAGGTAAATGGATTCTCTCAAACTTAACAATAATTGGTAGGATCAAGAACAATAATTGTATAACTATTAGATCAAAGCTAGTGACAGATGACATGACTAAGGATGTCCCATGCAAGTTATGAATGTTACATGTTTTCAGGATGCTTCTCATTATTATTCTTAATGAGACTTTATATAAAAGTTATGGCCTTCTCATAGATGGCAAAGATCAGGGATTAGCCATGGGTAGAATTTGGGAACATTCTCAAATTTGGCGGATATGGGTGAGGCTAAACAAGTAACTTCACTCCTATCTATCAAATTTTCAAATATTCTTGAAATTACCAATTAAATTAAGTTCAACTCCAACATAAATCCTCTTTTATTATTAAATTCCTATGTTATACTGTGGAGGTCTAGGTTTCACCAGATCATAACTGAAATTCAAGTAGCATTTATGTTATCTTGTTACACTGAGGTGTTATTGGATTGGAATAAGCAACCCTTCAAGGTCGGGCCTGGGGATTGACATGGGCTCAAAGATTTTATACTTACCATTTAGAAGACTTGGGATAGATAACCTTAGATAAGAACTTTTAGACCTGGTTCATGAGATTGTAAGAATAGTTGAAACCTTTTGTTATACATTAATTAATTTTGGGAGAGCACTGAGATTTATCATGCTCTCATTCATTATATTCTTATGACCTTTGAAGGGCATTGACTTCTTTGCATAAAATGTATGGCAGGTGACTCTTGTAGGTCACATCGTGGGTGGATGCCCATTGTCTTATGTGATGGAGATGTATCCAACCAAGATCTCTAAGGCCATTTTCGTGTCGGCATTTACTCCTCGCAATAATCAGAGCTTCCTTAGCTCTGCTAACCCAAAGGTGTGTTTCCGATTTTCTTTCTTTTTAACCTTCCACTTTATTAACAAAATATTTGAGTAGGGTTGTGTGATTTTTGAAGATGCTTATACTCTCGAGCAATGCAAACCTTGGGAACTTGAGTTACAACATAGAAAAGGTGATGGTGTTGCAATGGAGTAGGACTCTTGGTGCCTTTGGTGTCATTCTACTCCTTGCCTTTCATGTACAGGTAATCCAATCTCTATACTTCAACAGCCTCTTGTTCTTTTTTCATTTTCTGGTTTTCAATCTGCAGAACTGGAGTTTCATGATGAGTTGAACTGAGTATTTGTTTTTGGTGAAATTGGACAGCAAGGCGAAGGAAGCCAATAGCACATTGTGTTGATTTATGGACTTGGGCATGGAGTATGGTGTTGGTATAAAATTATTACTCTGCTTAACCAAAAGGGGCACAAAGTGACTGCTTTGGATCTCACCTCTAATGGGATAAACAAGGCAGCCCCTACAATTAAATCAATTCAATTACACATTATGAAAAGCCACTACTAGATTATATCAGCAACCTTGGGAATGATGAGAAGGTAAATGGGTTCTCTGGAACTTAACAATAATTGGTAGGATCAAGAACAATAATTGTATAACTACTAGATCAAAGCTGATGACAGATGACATGACTAAGGATGTCCCATTCAAGTTATGAATGTTACATGTTTTCAGGATGCTTCTCATTATTATTCTTAATGAGCCTATGTATAAAAGTTATGGCCTTCTCAAAGATGGCAAATATCGAGGATTAGCCATGGGTAGAAATTAGGAACATTCTCAAATCTGGTGGATATGGGTGAGGCTAAACAAGTAACTTCACTCCTATCTATCAAATTTTCAAATATTCTTGAAATTCGCAATTAAATTAAGATCAGCTCCAACATAAATCCTCTTTTATTGTTAAATTCCTATGTTATACTGTGGAGGTCTAGGTTTCACCATATCAAAACCAAAATTCAAGTAGCATTTTTGTTCTCTCGTTACGTGGAGGTGTTACTGAATTAGAATAAGCAACCCTTCAAGGTCGGGCCTGGGGATTGACATGGGCTAAAAGGGTTTATACTTACCACTTAGAAGACTTGGAATAGATGACCTTAGATAAGACCTTTTAGACCTAGTTCATGAGATTGTAAGAATAGTTGAAACCTTTTGTTATACATTAATTAACTTTTGTAAAGCATTGAGCTTCACCATGCTCTCATTCCTGATTTTCTTATGACCTTTGAAGGGCATTGACTTCTTTGCATAAAATGTGTGACTCTTGTAGGTCACAGCTTGGATGGATGCCATTTGTCTTATGTGATTAAGATGTATCCAACCAAGATCTCCAAGGAAATTTTCGTGTCTCCATTTACTCCTCGCAACAATCAGAGCTTCCATAGCTCTGCTAACCCAAAGGTGTGTTGTTGATTTTTTTTCTTTTCAACCTGCCACTTTATTACCAAACGATTCGAGTAGGGTTGTGTGCTTTTTGAAGATGTGTATACTGTCGAGTGATGCAAACCTTGGGAACTTGAGAGACAATATAGAAAAGGTGATGGTGCTGCGATGGAGTAGGATTGTTGGTGCCTTTGGTGTCATTTTTCTCCTTTCTTTTCATGTACAGTTAATCCAATCTCTAAACTTCAACAACCTCTTATTTTTTTTTGTTTTCTGGTTTCTGATCTGCAGAATTAGAGTTTCATGATGAGTTGAACTGAGTATTTGTTTTTGGTGAAATTGAACAACAAGGCAAAGGAAGCCAAGAGAACATTGTGTTGATTTATGGACTTGGGCATGGAGTATGGTGTTGGTATAAAATTATTACTCTGCTTAAGCAGAAGGGGCACAAAGTCATTGCTTTGGATCCCACCTCCAATGGGATAAACAGGGCAGCCCCTACAAATGAAATCAATTCAATTACACATTATGCAAAGCTTACTAGATTATATCAGCAACCTCGGGAATGATGAGAAGGTAAATGGATTTTGTGGAACTTCACAATAATTGGTAGGATCAAGAACAATAATTGTATAACTACTAGATCAAATCTTATGACAGATGACATGACTAAGGATGTCCCATGCATGTTATGAATGTTACATGTTTTCAGGATGCTTCTCATTATTATTCTTAATGAGGTTTTATATAAAAGTTATGGCCTTCTCATAAATGGCAAAGATCAGGGATTAGCCATGGGTATAATTTGGGAACATTCTCAAATATGGTGGATATGGATGAGGCTAAACAAGTAACTTCACTCCTATCTATCAAATTTTCAAATATTCTTGAAATTCCCAATTAGATTAAGTTCAACTCCAACATAAATCCTCTTTGATTTCTATATTCCTATGTTATACTGAGGAGGTCTAGGTTTCACTAGATCAAAACCAAAATTCAAGTAGCATTTATGTTCTCTCGTTACACTGAGGTGTTACTAGATTGGAATAAGTAACCCTTCAAGGTCGAGCCTAGGGATTGACATGGGCTAAAAGGGTTTATACTTACTATTTAGAAGACTTGGGATAGATGACCTTAGATAAGACCTTTTAGACCCGTTTCATGAGATTGTAAGAATAGTTGAAACCTTCTGTTATACATTAATTAACTTTTGGAGAGCACTGAGCTTCATCATGCTCTCGTTCCTGATTTTCTTATGACCTTTGAAGGGCATTGACTTCTTTGCATAAAATGTATGGCAGGTGACACTTGTAGGTCACAACTTGGGTGGATGCCCATTTTCTTATGTGATGGAGATGTATCCAACCAAGATATCCAAGGCAATTTTCGTGTATGCATTTACTCCTTGCAACATTCAAAGCTTCCTTAGCTCTGCTATCCCAAAGGTGTGTTGCCGATTTTCTTTCTTTTCAACCTCCCACTTTATTAACAAAATATTCGAGTAGGATTGTGTGCTTTTTGAAGATGCGTATACTGTCAAGCGATGCAAACCTTGGGAAGTTGAGTTAGAATATAGAAAAGGTGATGGTGGTGCAAAGGATTAAGATTGTTGGTGCCTTTGGTGTCATTCTACTCCTTGCCTTTCATGTACAAGTAATCCAATCTCTAAACTTTAGCAGCCTCTTGTTCTTTCTTCGTTTCCTGGTTTTTGATCTGCAGAATTGGGGTTTCATGATGAGTTGAACTGAGTATTTGTTTTTGGTGAAATTGGCCAACAAGGCAAAGGAAGCCAAGAGCACATTGTGTTGATTTATGGACTTGGGCATGGAGCATTGTGTTGGTATAAAATTATTACTCTGCTTAAGTAGAAGGGGCACAAAGTGACTGCTTTGGATCTCACCTCCAATGGGATAAATAGGGCAACCCCTACAAATGAAATCAATTCAATTACACACTATGCAAAGCCACTGCTAGATTACATCAACAACCTCGGGAATGATGAGAAAGTAAATGGATTTCCTGGAACTTAACAATAATTAGTAGGATCAAGAACAATAATTGTATATCTATTAGATCAAAGCTGATGACAGATGACATGAATAAGGATGTCCCATGCAAGTTATGGATGTTACATGTTTTTAGGATGCTTCTCATTATTATTCTTAATGAGCCTTTATATAAAAGTTATGGCCTTCTCAGAGATGTCAAAGATCAGGAATTAGCCATGGGTAGAATTTGGGAACATTCGTAAATCTAGCAGATATTGGTGAGGCTAAACAATTAACTTCACTGCTATCTATCAAATTTTCAAATATTCTTGAAATTCCCAATCAAATTAAGTTCAGATCCAACACAAATCCTCTTTTATTGTTAAATTCCTATGTTATACTGTGGAGGTCTAGGTTTCACCAGATCAGAATCGAAATTCAAGTAGCATTTCTATTCTCTAGTTACACTGAGGTGTTATTGGATTGGAATAGGTTGTTATGCTTCTTAACCTGCAAAGTAATACCGAACAGAGAATATGCGAGAAAAAATACCCAGAACACAGAATATGCGAAGAAAATATACCCAGAACACCGAATAGCAATGATTTTATTACTCAGAGAGAAATGTTCACAGGCCTCTTCGAGGGGGCA